>SNQJ01S0057264.1:152542-167400 GCA_010110895.2 Picea sitchensis
ATAAGGATGTAATCAACCCTAATCTAGAAGTTCAAAATTATCTATCTGTTTTTCCAAGTGTAAAGAAAAAAAAAACATTGCTAAGATAAGAAAAAATTCTCACGAGCTCCATAGTGAAACTGTGCGTTGGTCAATTCCTAAAACTCCATGGGATGAAAGAGTGTGTCACCTTTGTGACACTAAGAAGGTTGAAGATGAAAAGCACT
This sequence comes from Picea sitchensis, assembly GCA_010110895.2. NCBI lineage: Eukaryota > Viridiplantae > Streptophyta > Pinopsida > Pinales > Pinaceae > Picea > Picea sitchensis. Next base: position 152,749 of record SNQJ01S0057264.1, read on the forward strand.
TTCTCTTAGATTTTCCAGCCTATACCCATATTAGGTCTCATTTTCAAAATATTTTTCACACTACCAACCTTCCTAACCTCTTAACTCAACAAAAGTATGGTGATCTTGGAAAGCTTCTCTTAATTCAAGCACATAAACAAAATTCTAAAGAATCACAAGTAATCACTTACCCTCTTAATGTCTGATAAACCAATTCGGTCTTAGTGGACGCTAATCATCATCATCATCAATATATATCAGTCATAATTTTTAAATTTGGTTAAACATAATCTACAAGTACTACTAAATTAACCAGACAACTAAATATGTAAAAATACAAAGACCTTATTAACCATAAAAAAATTTCCACACATAGAAAATATTAAGAAAAAAACTGATTAAATTATTTAACAAACTAGTTTCATGCTTTTTACAATAGATCTCACATCACTATCACCATTCAAGTTTATCAAGCAAAGCCACAATCAATCTAACAATTATGTGTCATTCACATCACCACAATCAAATCATTTTGTATTTTCATAGTTCTCTTCATCATTACAAATATGTTTTTCTTTTGAGTCATTTAGAATCATTATGTTTCTAGCAACATAAACACCCTTCAATATCTCCCAAAATTTGTTTAAAGGTTTGAGATGTACATATGGATTCCCAACACCAAAATAACCCTTTCTTGGTAAGGTATCACAATCATCTTGAGTTAGTATGACTTTAAATTGCTCCATTTTTAATCCATTTTTTTCACATAAAAATGGCAAAAACTCATTCACATTCTTTTGTTGTGCAAATGTCTATAAACCAACATAAAAAATACTGAGGCTTTGTTCAAGGAATTCTTTAAACCCTGTATGAAATACATATTTTTAGTTGTTTTAATGTTTGGATTTCTTGGAAATGATTTATTTTATAAAGATATTTTATGAATTGCATGTAACAGTACCCCATTCTAAACAATAATTAACCGTTTATTTAATAATCTAGTATCTACAAACAAATAAATACAATACACAATTTGATTAATAATTCTATCTATACATTTCTAAATTATTAATTTTAGTAATTACAAATATGATATATAATTTTTCAAAAACATCATCACTTACATAGTTCCATTCATTTTTTTTAATAACCAATTACTAAATCAAATACAATTATCATCAAAATACACAATTTGTTTTAGTATCTCATTCATATGAACCATTAAATATCCAAATTGATTGCAATATAAAGCAACATTCCTCACTAATTCCTTATCAATTTGAATTTTTTTAACCAATGCCTCATGTTTGGAGGAGGCCCCAAGCGATTCAACAATGAACACACCATTGTTTTTATATTTTTATCTCTTTCATATAAACCATCAAATATCCAACTTGATGGAATTTTCAAATAGTTCTCCTCTCTATTGTATTATGAATGGTATTGACCTTCATTTGTAAACAATTTGTTTGATTTTCATTATATATCTCCATATTGGATGAAATCATCTTTCAATAGTTTCTCATAAATATCTAGTGCTCCACCAATATATGCATATATTGGTGAAGATTAAAAAATATGTATACATTATTAACGACCCAAAATAAATAAGAACTTTACGTCCTTCAACCATTTAAATTCACTCACAGTTTTTTATTTTATTTATTTCAGTACAATCTAAATAAGAAAACCACAAATCTATTCCAATAATGGTAATAGTCATGCACAAGATGAGGCTATTTGTAGGTTAGTGTTTTTCGAGTAAACACTCAAACTCCAAATAACAATCTCTCTAATCCCAATATCAATAATTGCTTTGGAGTTGAAGTTCAAACTACATATAAAAAACATAACTACAAATATAACCATAACAAGATAATGCATAAATTATTAAATTAAAGAAGTTATTCATCTTGAACATGTAATTAAATTAAATTGTTATCGGATATGATCAATACATACAAAAAAAAATAAAAACAAACCAACAAAATGTGTAAACCATTGAATTAAAATAATTATCCATGACAAATTGACACAACAAAATATATAATTAATGTAAATAATTTTTACTTCGATAATTATATGATGTTTGAAATCTATTACACAAATATTTCAATCCTGAAATAGACACGAATAGTTCCAATATCATATGTTGAATCTATTGAATTAAAACAAACCAACAAAATGTGTAAACCATTGAATTAAAATAATTATCCATGACAAATTGACACAACAAAATATATAATTAATGTAAATAGTTTTTACTTCGATAATTATATGATGTTTGAAATCTATTACACAAATATTTCAATCCTGAAATAGACACGAATAGTTCCAATATCATATGTTGAATCTATTTTACAGAGATGCTCCCAAAGTCCAAGTATCAAACTATTCTCCTACTTAGTGCATATATTGTGAGGCTTCTCCAAAATAACCATTGATGTGATCCTCAGAAAATTCATCTCCAAATTCATCCCATAATGTTTGCAAGTTTTTGAATTATTTTTCTTCATTATCTTTAGTACATTTATCAACAAACCATAAAAAAATATTTTTCTTTCCAAGATTTTTATTCTTTTCTCCATGAAATTTTCTAAATAAACGCCTCCCATCACTTCCATTGTTAGTTGACCAAATTTGAACTTGGAATTTTCTAACACATAATTCCAAGAAATATAATATAGGTGGCCATGACCCCCACAATTTTGATTTGTATTTAAAATCATTACGGTCATCACTTTTAGATACTTCTTTTCCAATTTGGGAGGATTTTTGACTAAATACAAAATATTCCAATTCTAATGTCAACAACACATTATTATGTGAATTTGCAAAAAGAAAGGGTATGTGTCAAATATTACATAATAATTTTTCTACAGATTTTAAAGGACTTAAAAAGAATCATTATGTTTCTTACCTATCAATGACTCACTAAGAATGGATTGACGATCAACTACATTTGAGATTGGGGGTTCTGCTCCAAATTTCATGCTTGGTTGGAACATTTCCTCATTTTCATGTTCTTGCATGGAATGACCTATTTCTTTGTTTTGATCTTTATCAATTTTTGTAGGATTTTCACTTATATCACAATGCCCTATAGAACATACATGTATTCATTTATGATTTACAAACATTGAAAAAATTTACAATATTTAAGCTTTGAAGAACATATAAAATTACCTTTTTTTTTTTCCTTCATCACTCTTAGCATGATCATTCAAGTTTGAATAAAGATTATTAAAGAAGATCCCTCATCATCTTGATAATATTTTGTATTCTTATTAGAAGAATCTTCTGAATCATCGTCTTCTCCATTTATGGCTAAACATAGGGATTGAGAAAAATTAGTAAAAAAACAATTATAAAAAAACACACTTAGTCAAACAAGATATTAAAAAAAATCGATATAATTTTTTTTTTTGCTGATCAAGTTATAACATTTGATTTTTTTTTCACATGCATTTCTTGATGAACTGTATGCATTATTAAAAATTAGTCGTCTATATATTGACTTGTTCATAGAATGAATAAATCTACATCCAACAAGAAAGAACCGTGTCTTTAGATGAGCTAAGTGTGTCAACTATGTGATCCCAAAACTTTCAGATCCTCCCTTTTTGTAAAACACATGTTGTCGAATATGAAATCAAATATCCAAATACTAGTAGATCAAATAGTGGTTGATTTTCATCAAGCCAATCCATCTCCATATGAATAATACAGACATTGTTCCCATCCAATCCAATTCTCCAATACTATATAACAAACAAACCTATATAGTAATCCTTTGAATAATTTCTATAAATTCAAATGAATGGATACTCTTTTGCAATTTTCTTTGATATCTTGAAGAATTGAGATAATGATTTATCAACTATATATGATGCATTGACATCATTTATAAAAATGTAGGTGCAAGTTTATGCATTTGAACCAAGGAAAATAATAATTCCATGACATAAGTTTTTGTTCACATATAAATATAATTAGTCATATCAACAATGACAAGTTCACATAAGAGAGGTTGAAGAGAGATGATTCCCATAAGTGTGATCTACAATGATGATGGATAATAACATCGATAAACAAAGTGTGATATATTTCTCTCGGAATCCACTATTACACCAATCTCTTTTTTCTTAATATATATTTCCAAAATGTTTGTAGTAGCCTTAGGCAATTTAGGCTCCTTTTTCTCTTCCTAGAATATTTTACTCAATTTTCCACTGATAGAATAGTGCACAATTTACCAAATGATTTCTTGAAATTTTGTAGACTTCAACCACATTTATGTCAAAGAGTTTATGTGAAATATAGGATTCATTATCGTGAACTTTAAAATATTCATAAATGATATTTCATGTAGTTCTTTCATATTTGAACCACTTGCAGTATTGTGGTAATGTTTTAGCATGAACATTAGGGTTAATTTTTGCACCCAACTAAATAGATCTATCCATTATTTTATCTTCCTATTATTTCCAATTCTGTTTCATCCATATAAGGAAAAGGTCTAAAACAATTAGAGCCATATTGTTTTATTTTATTTTGAATGGAATCATCTTCATTGATGCTCTTAGGTGAGCATGACAATGAACTATTTTATAAAGTTAAAAAACAATCCACAATTTGTTCCATAAATCATCTAATATCAAGGAAGAGTCATGTTGTCTTTCAGTTTATCCTTGATCAAAACATCAAAAACATCCACACACTCATTTTGGAAATTTTGTAAACCATACATTTGAAGAGTAAGAAAAAAATTAAAATTATACACCAAATTAAGCAATAGCGGAGAATGGTTCTAAAAAAACAATATTCATACTTGTCACTCTTCTGTGCCAATGTGTCCCTTCCCTGGGTGGCTTGGCCTATTACTATATATCCATTTCTCCCTTTCTTTCATGACTTGATCAATGAAGGGAGTGTCAACATATTGCTTCTTGGAAATTTTTTCTATTTGCATAATTTTGTAATATTCTTCGTGGAACACGAGAATGAAGCAAACACGATTTTATGATAATAAACTTTGGAATAAACTGATTCATATTTAACATTTTAAAGTATTTTTTATTTTTTTTTTAAATTTTTATTATAATAATTATTATTGTTATTATTTGTTATTTAATTTTAACTTTATTATTATTGTTATTAATATTTAATTTAAATTAATTTATATTTTTAATTTAACTTTATTATTTTACATAGACACATTTTCTGTTTTCTGAGAAGAAATAGTATATTGCCCATCCAATATGTAGAAGTGTAAGGTTTTCATTTAAAATTCTTCTTTATATTTAGGTTCATATGGAAATTTGGTCTCATGGTTGAAAGGCAACGTGATAGCCTCTTTAAGTGTTGTCGTAAAGTTTGTGACAAGTGATAAAACAAGCTTTGCAACTTTTTCCTCATACACTTTATGATATTCGAAATTTAGAGGTGTTATAAAACATTTATTGATATCAATAGAAAAAACTTTTCCATTGAATAAAAAACATTTGATTTGTTCCTTTTGAATGCCTTCTAATCTATCATAGCTTCGATTGGCCTTTTGCACGATTGGCCTTTTGCACGATTGTTGGTGCAATGTCTGTCAAAACATGGTCCTCTCCAAGTTACCAACAAAAGGGTACCGATGTAGTCTAGTGCACTAGCACTTTCATCTTTCCGGAAGGGAAGAAGTCTCACCCGAAGCACGATTGAGACATAATGAATTAGGGAAGGGTAGGAATAATGCTTATTCAGATCTATGAGTTATCAAGATTACTACCATTCTTGCGCAATATAGATTAACTATATCAAATCCCTCAATACCTCATAACCCAAGGAACAAGAACAAAGTTGTGCATATCATCATAAAGAACACACAGAAACATCATGCATAAAAGACAAAACATCATATCATTCTATGAACACGTGAATCATCATAAACATGGGTATTTTATTTAATTTTATCTCCACCAACATTCTATTATAACATAGGCCTTACTACAGATACATGCACAACTTAAATCAGACAGATATAGCTTCATACTTGATAGGACCAACAAGTACATCTCAAAATAGTACCAAACCAACTAGGATTCCCATTACTAGCTCTACAGTAATACAAGACTAGTTATCATTACAATTCATATCTAGCTCATAAATCAATTATTAATTCTCTACTTTCTTCACCTCCTCTCCCGATTACAATACAATCCTTCCTTTTCTTGATTGAGGACCCGTGGATTCTCTTCTCTTCTTGATTCAGTTTCAAATGCTCCTCCCAAAACTGATTGTACGTTATCCTCCAACTGTTTTCTATTCTAACGACTTTTTGTTGCATGCTCTTTCATCTGGCCTTATTTTCCCTCCTTTTCTTGGTTATCTGGCTCCATGGTATCTTACGTAACTTCTATACATCAAAACGAAGGGCCCAATAGGCCCCGACCATAATCCTCGACTCGCCCTGAGTCAAGTCTTCGGTTCTTCCGTGGTCTCTGATTTGGCTTGTGATCCTTCTATGGATTTACTTTCTTCTTCTGGCCTACTTCGATCCCTGACTTGATATTTTTGTTCCTTAGATCCTTCAAACGAAGGGCCCAACTTTGGTACCGATTCCAAGGATTTCTCCCTGACATTCTGAAAATGTTCAATTTTTTCTTACCACTTCCTGGCAAGCAATGATGCTTCTACGACAAACTGTTGCGTTGCACTGGTGCTAGACGCCTTTCGATTTGACGTAATAAGAGAATTACATTCTGCATCTGCTAGTGTCTCCACCTGATGCATATGGAGGTATGAATTTTGTACTACTAGTTGAAATTCTCTTAATTCCTTCTTGGCCACTACTTGAGCTTCAAACAAGGCATTAAAAGTGTTGTCGACGTGATGAATCTCATTAAAATTCTCTTGTTGTGCCATAGGATCCTGTGCTGTGGAAACTTCTTCATTAAGGGTTTCGATTTTCATGCGTAATTCATCTAATGCTTGGTTTCTCTGAGTTATCACACCCATCCAATCATTGAATTCCTTGAAGATGGTAGTGCACTCAACAATCTTCTTATGTAGCACATATCTGACGTTGTTTCCTTCCAAGACAAACCTTTCCAGATGTTGTTAAAGATCTCTAGACTATGCCTTGACCTTCAAATCCATTCCCTCCAACTTCTCTTGGAGGTCCTCTGCTCGATCGAACAAAATCTCCCATGCTTCTTGGACTAATTCAAGATGCTTCTTTGGCTCTTTAGTTGCACTGAAATATAGAAGATGAGGTGTTGCTTTCATGAAAGTCAGCCAAACCTCTGCTAATTTTTCCTTCATTTTTTCCATTTTCTGCTCCGCATGGAGTTTTAAATTCTCCTCATGCATCCTTTTTGTTTGTTCCAACAACCCTTCCTGTCTCCAAAATTCAGTTTTCTTTTCGTCTTGTTGAATTCATTGCTCCAAGTGATCAGTAGAGGCTCTAATCAAGCCTACTAGTTATGGTGTTGGAAACTAAGCTAGATCATTAGATGTGACTGTGGCTTCCAACGAGAGTTTAATTTGAAGTGAAATCCCACTAACCATGGATTTTTATGAAGGTGTCCCAACCTCTTCTTTTTCTGAGTATGGTCCCCGCAATTGTTGGGCCAATTTCTTCTTAAGGGATATCAAAAGTAGAGGGATAACTTTCGTCTGCACTAGGCAGAGCTGTAATAGTTCTGCACATTGTTGTGGGTCTTGGAGTACTGGTTCTAAATTCTCTTTAACGATGTTGTGCTCTGTCCTAAATGAGTCTCTTTCAGTACTTGAGACTACAACTCTTGTTTCGTTACTATCCTTGTTGTGAGTGGACCTTCTGGGGTCCCGTCCTGACCTAGCAGAACCTTAGTGAGAATATCTGGTCTTGGAGACTAAGAACCCGAGAGTGGGACATATAGGAATTGGGTGAGTTTTGGTATTGGTGATTGTTGGCTATCCGTAGAGGGAAGCCTTATTGGAGTGGAAATTTTTGGAACATTCGACTGGCTCAGTGGAGAAGCTAATAGAAGAAGATATATGAGGTTCCCAAGGTTCTCTAGGATGTCTAGTTGCATGGGTTGTGGTGATTTGGGTGGTGGTGAGGCTGTGATGTTCTTGGGTGTTGGTTTTGGTTCATGCTCAACAATTACAATGGAATACATGTTGGGGTTTGGCTCAGGATCATCAAAAATATGAATGACTGTGCAACACAAGTGGTTGCATAGGTGCGAGGTAGAGCACTCGATATGGAGTGAGGTTTTATGAATTTGGCTAGGATAACTACAGGGGAAACATTGGTTCTTGGTTTTTTAGCAGAAACCTCACTTGTAAAGGAAAAAACTAAGATATCGTTAACAATCTTACCTGAGAATAAGATCTCATCCAAAATCTTGGGGCATCCGGGTAAGGGCCTTTTGGAGCGTTGCAACTGGTGTTCTTCATCTTCTTCTGAGTCTGACGATGTTGTATACTTTCGTGTCATATCTACTTTTCTCGTACGCAACCCTACTTCCTCTGCCAAAATATTCTTATTCAACAACTCTAATGGAAAAAGGTAATTCATTCTTGAATGTGTGGTTTGCGTTTAACTCTCTTCCATGAAATGACCTCTTTGTCTAATTTTTCTTTGTCCAGATATAATGGTAATGGCCTCGTGTGGAAATCGGATGGTTTTGTGTGCATTGGCTGGACAAAATTGTTGTGGTGATTCAAGGTGAATGTGATGTTTATCATGTTCATATTCAAGATTTCCTATGGTATACACATCCCTTGGGCGGAATCAATAAACTGAGTGTACCATTTTAGGAACACAACATTGTCGAATTCCATATTCTCGGAGTCTAACCTTGCATTCCAAGGTTCAAACAACTTTGCAAGGTGCCCTTTGTCTACAAGTTCTAGCTGTCTGCCCAAGGGTGGCCACCACTTCAACATTGTAAAGGCTAGAATTAGGTATCCATATGTGAAGGTGTCGAGCCCCTTCTCCTGAACTTCCTCATAAGAAATGAGGAATTCCTCTAATAGATAACTACACCAGTCAAAGACTACATCGTTTGCGTAGAAATCTTCCACTGACAGGGAATCCAATGTGCATTCGCCCTTGTAAAATGATCGCATGACCTTTCTATAAATTACATAGCAGGCCATTCTTGGTGGGAGGATTAATTGGCCTAATAAATTCAACAACCCACTTCTCAAAAGCCTATGGCTCCCTAATCGACTAAAGAGGTAATTCATCTCGGCATGATGGCTTCCCTAATCGTTGGAAAATGTCGTAAGATATAACATAATATTTATCATCCTTGAACAATGTTTTCCACCATAACCCAGCTTGAAGTAACTTATGTTCTAGATCTTTCCCTCCAACATGTACTCCCACAACTCCATTGTGGCATTCCCATAGGATATCTTGCCTCTCATGGGTTAGGACACACCTTTTGAGAATGCTATCTAGTCCCATCTTATAGAGTTATCCTGCAATAAATTAGTAGTCTACTTATTGGACCACCAGGTGTCACTTTTGAGTTTCAAAATAAATGTTTTTACAGGCCCCCGAGTTGAGGAAGGCAACAATGTCTTGAAGGTACTCTAGGATGGCTTCGATCTGAAACAAGTCTGCATCGAGGAGCTTATCGTCCACTGATCCTCCAATTTAGCCTGATTCCAATCTTGATAGGTGATCCAGACCTACATTACATCTTCCAGGCTTGAAAGTTAATTCAAATGAAAATTCCTGAAAGAGTAAGAGCCACCTGCAAATCCTTCCCTCGAGGACCAAATTATTGACTAGATACTTCAATGAAAAATGGTCAGTAAAAACTTAAAATGAGAGCCTAGTAAATAGTGTCTAAATTTTTGCAAGGAATAAATCATAGCTAGACCTTCCTTTCGGTTTTTGTGTAGTTGCAGTCATATTGAGAAAGTTTTCTTCTAGCAAAGCAGACAAGGTGATCCATATTCCCTTCTCTCGGTTGTGCTAAAATGGATCCCAGGGAAATACTTGATGCGTCCACATGTACATGGAATTCAATCTCCCAGTTGGGCTATACACTAATGGGTGCATTGTTGAGTTTTTCTTTGAGGATATGAAATGCTTTTTTCACATTCAAATTCCCATTGGAATGCTTTGGACTTCTTCAGTAGTTTCTCCAGTGGTGCGCTAATACTTGCATATCTTCTGATAAACCTACGCTAGTATCCTCTATGCCCAAGTGTTGAGTGAAATTATTTATCACTTGCAGGTGGCGACATGTTCAAGATAAATACGACTTTAGCTTGCTCCACCAGGACTCCTTCTAGACAAACAATGTGTGCTAGAAGGTTGTCATGCGGTACACATAAAATACACTTCCTCAGGTTCAAAGATATTTGTAATTCCTGAAATCTATCAAACATCAATTGTAGTATCCCTACATGCTCCTTCAACAAACTGTATACAATCCAGTCATCCATGTAGACTTCTAGGAACTTGTGTATGAAGTCACAAAATGTTGCTATAACAATCCTGGTGAAGAATGCAGGGGAATTCTTTAAGCCAAAATTCATCACATTGTATGCGAATGACCCCCACTCAGTTATGAATGTGGTCTTCTTCTTGTCTTCTTCTGAAATTTGGACTTGGTGATACCCCGAGAATCCATCTGTAAATGAATAATCTTATTTCCTAGCAACTTGATATAACACCTAATATATAAAGGGAATTGAAAAAGGATAGTGCACACATGCAGAATTGAGAATCCTATAGTCAACATAGACCCGAATGTCTTATGTATTCTTCTTGCTCTATATTACTATGGAGCTAACCCACTCTGCTTCTTTGACCGAGAAGATGCCAACATTTTTTCCACTTCCTTTTTGACCTTCTATTTTACCTTGGGATTGAGACAATATGGTATGTGCTTCACGGGTCTTGAGTCAAGTTTCAACTCGATATTCATCTCCCCCATAGCTCCTTTTATGCCTTTAATTTCTGAGAAGGTTTTTGGGAATAAGTCCTCATATTCCCACAACAGGATCTAGACTTGATTCGTGGCTTGCTCATCCCAATAATCTCCTATAGAAGCTATCTTTGGGTTCTCTTCACTCCCTATATTTAATTTTCACAACTTTAGGGGATGATTGTAGGAGCTACATGTTTGACTGGGTATGGAGTCCTAGATCTCCTTGGTACCTACAATTTCTTTGATATTTAGGTTTCTAAGTTCTTCTGGTTCATTGGATTCTTCTAGGCCTTTATCAATTTTACAACAAGACAAAGGTATTCCAATAGGGTTGTGGCCTCGATTAGACTGAAGAAAATGGACATGATCAGAACATACTACTAGGCTTGATCTTGGCTTACAAACATTGGTAAATAACATCTCCTGAATTCTTTGAAGGACTAAGTGAAGCTCAGGGGACTTACCAATGAAGGAGAAATCCCTGTAAAATTGGTCTTTTAAGGTTTTCCAACAACTTATTTGTCTTATGTTCTCTTCATGTATGTACCAGGATTTCAGAATCGCTCCTAACGAGTTAAAAAATAGTTGAACCCATAGTTGAGGAGGTACTTCCACAACTCACCATTTCTTTAAGCAATGCTCCACATGCATTCTGGGGTCATACTTCCCATCAAACAATTACATACCATGAAAATACATGTTCAAATCTTATGTCATTTGATCACTACTAAGGAATTTGAATCAAATGCCTCTCTTTTCATCCTCCCAATCTATGAGTAAGGTTATATGAGTGACCCACCATCTTGTTAGGGTATCCCTTAAAGATATATCAAAAACTGATATTCTTTGATCTGGAGAAACTTTTCCGTCTATGTCAGTGAGAAAGTTGTTCAAATATGAAGTACCATCATATTTTGGGTGATTCCTTATCTCGGTTCCAATCCATCTCGTTGCCCTGATAATTTCACAACATATTGAGATTATTTCGTATGAACCTTGATTCCAACTATCAAAATACAGTTCTGAGTCCTCATAGGCTGAATGTATACTCCTCCAAATTACAGATCCATATGTAACGGGGTTAATATAATCTAGCCTTATTCTCGTAGTTATGGTGTATAACTAGTCAAGAACTTCTAGCTCCATGTTATTATCCACTAGTTCAATATATCTATGTTATTATCCACTAGCTCAATATATCTAGGTCCCAAGTATGGATATAAGGGTTGGACTACCTTTATTCCATTTGCCTCAAACATCATGGTGTCCTTCTTTAATTCAATGGAAACATAATTTTCATAGGCCCAATAAATTGTTAATTAGGAAAGGTAGGGGTCTTTTTTTCCCATGATCTCAATCACTTCGAAATCAACTATCATTTTGAATCTCACAATGTCTACTTCCACATCTTCTAGCCTTCCTACCGGAAAAATATAGTATTGGTTTTCCATTCTCAGCTGGATGAGGGAATACACTAACTAAGGTTTCCCTAGATCCTCCCAAGTTTTTTTGGGTAAGATGTTGACATCTAATCCCAAGTCCAACATGAAATATTTAATTTCAAATTCGTCTAACTGGGCTTCCAACCTAAATTATTTTCCAGTTCACACCTTCCTTCTTTATTCTTCTCAGGGAGGTTGATGGTTGCAACAATTTATGGAGTTCCCTGGTCTCCTAGGACTAGGTACAAGGTATTCTACAACTTCTTAGTAACTCAGTCATCTCCTGGGATCTCAAAGAATAAGTGAAACCAGAGGTTAATTACATTTTGGGATTTCTCAGGGTGTCTTCTCGGGTTTACAGGATTCTTGGGTGTGGGTGGTGAGCTATGGTCTTGAGAAATATTGGGTTGGAGAATGACTTTACGAGGGTTGTTTCGGATTATTTTCGCCACGAAATGAGATCGGAGATATAATAAAGAAATGCACAGAGATATCGTAGATATTCAATAATATAACAAAAATATATTAGAGATGCAACCATAAACACAGATATACAGTAATACACGATTTCTATTAATGAAATAAATGTACAGAGACTGTAAAATACAGAGTGAAAGACTCGATAGAATGGTGGCATCTTATCTCTGAGAATAGATGTGACGGCTACTCGCATTCGCAAGAAGATGATTACAATGAGGTTCTGAAGGCCTTTTTACAATAAACATGAATGCCAAAAACTCTAGACATCCAAAAACCAAACCCTAGGAGTCGAAGCGCCAAAAGTCATGTGGGCCCCGTTTGGGTAAGTTAGTACATCAACTTCCTGGGGTCGTAACTTTTGCATACGATCTCCGTTTTAGGCGTATGATAGCTCGTTGGAAAGGTATTGTCGAGGATATTCATTTTGGGGGATAAATCCTACTTTCATCCACCATTGAAAACCTCAATCTTGAAAAACATTCATTTAGGCCCTCAAAATGGCCCTGGAAGTTAAAACATGCTAAAAGTAGTAAATTGCCAAAACTGCCAGAAAACTGTTTTGAGCCAGTCAGAAAAGGTCGGTGGCCACTGATATCCGCCTGGATCAATCATCCCTCCTTAGGAAGCAATGGTATCCATTCCATTGAGTTCCTAGGGGAGAGGGAAAAGCATTTGCTGGGTCTGCATCTTGGTGAGCTGCTTATATTGTTGGAGACGTCGCACTGCTTAGTTTGTGGAAGTCTGTCATGAACCTGTTGAAGATGAGGTTGTTCAACAAGTCGAGCTACATGAGAGGAAGGTGTGCAGAAGGAATCTTTGTGCTTTGCTGCAACCTTGTCAACCTGCTTATGTTGGATAGAAGGTGTNGGGCTAGGTTGTAGTGGTTGCAGTGTCCTTCTGTTCCCCTTTTGAATAAATTGTGAAGAAGTTGAATTTTGCAGTATGAGATACTACCTTGCGACACTTTTTAGGTGGAACAATAGTTGGAACTACCTCTGGTATTCTGTAGAGATGACCCCCCAAAGTAACAATGACACTACAGGGTCGAGACTCATAAACATCATGGCGTCTCCACATATATGGTTGGCCCAAGAGAACATCACAGACATCTAGTGGGGAAACATCACATAGTACCTCATCCTTTAAGGGTTGGATGTCGTATGAAAATTGACACCGTTGGCTGACACGAAGATCTCGTCCTTGTTGAAGCCACCCAATGTTGTATGGTTGTGGGTGTGGTGTTGCCGAATATCCCAACTATTTGACGACCTCTACTAAGATGAGGTTTTTCTGGTTTCTGCTATCAACAATAAAATGCAGCAGGGTCCCCTTCACCCACATTTGTGAATGAAAAAGGCGCTCCCCCTCTTCAGGATCTGTTGGTTCTTCTGGTTGAATTACTGGGGTCGCGACAATAGCAGTGGGGTCTGCGTCAATGATCTATCCTTTACCAGTATTTTCATAATCAGATTTTGAATCAGGGTTCAGCTCCTTGTCTTTGATCTCGGCCACCAATGACTGTTTTGAGCGAAATTCATCGGTGTTGTTCCAAGGCTTTTGTGGAAATCACACCATTTTCCGGTGTCCTTCTTTGTCTTCCTGTGAACCTTCTTTTCTTGTGTCTTGGATTGGTTTTCGGGAGACTATTTGTTAGGGCCGTCTTTGTCATACTTTGGTTGTTGCGTATTTGTAGACTCGAATTCCCGTTTGTTCTGGTGCTTAAATTTCTGCTCAATTTTAACAACATATCGATAAGCAACACTGAGTGATGAGATGTCCAGAAAATCCATTTCAGTCTGGATGTATCTGTGTAGAGCCCC
>SNQJ01S0057266.1:51887-62069 GCA_010110895.2 Picea sitchensis
ATCTCTCGGGGAACCCCGTAGCGGATGAAAATATCTTCATATAAGAAGTGAGCCACTGCTTCTTCTGTGGCCTTTGGAAGTGCTTTGGCTTCAACCCATTTAGTTAAATAGTCGGTGCACACCAGAATGTACACCTTCTGCTTTGATGGTGGGTTAATGGGGTCCCATGAAGTCAAGGGCCCACTTCTCAAAGGGCTTTATTCGAATCTGAGGTTGGAGCGGTATCTCATCTGATTTCACCGGTCGTCCCATCCTTTGACACTTGTCGCAACTCCTGACGTATTGCTTGGCGTCCTTAAAGATGGTCAGCCAATAGTACCCTAGGTGTAATACTTTGTTTGCAGTTCTCTTATCTGCGAAGTGCCCTCTGCAAGGTTCATCATGACATGCTTTCAGGATGTCATAAGTTTCATCTTCCCAAACACAGCGCTGAATGATGTGATCTTGCCCGGTACGAAAGAGGTATCCTTCGATCCAGGAATATGTTGTGCTCTGTTGGATGACTTTTTGACGTTCTTTTGGTGACAAATGTTGCGAAAGTCTACTTGCGGCCAAGAAGTTAGCAATATCTGCAAACCACAACGTGTTAGTGGATAAAGCAAACAAGTGTTCATCTAGGAAAGTGTCCTCTATAGGGACAACTTCTCCTTCATTGGTGATTCTGGAGAGGAAGTCGGCGACTACATTCTCCCTCCCTGCTTTATCAATGATTGAAATGTCGAATTCCTGTAGCAAGAGCAACCACTTGGTCACCCTGCCATTGGTGATAGGTTTATTCATGAAAGTAACGGATGGCAGAGTGGTCGGTGTGTACAAAGACAAAATACCCTATTATATTATGACGAAATTTGTTAATAGCATATACGACAACAAGAAATTCTTTTTCAATTACGGTATAGTTCTTTTCAGCGAGGGTGAGGTTCTTACTGACGTAATAGATGACATATGGTCGTTGCTCCTCTTTCTGCTGTAGAACAGCTCCAATGGCTGTGTCTGAGGCATCTGTAGAGATATGGAAAGGTAGGAACCAATTTGGACCTCACAAGATAGGTGCGACGAATAATTTTTCTTTTAAGGTTTCGAATGCGGTTTGGCATTGGTCATTCCAGGAGATTTTTGTAGCTTTTGTGAGTAATTGGAATAGGGGCGTTGCTATCTTTGTAAATTTTTCAATAAATCTTCAGTAGTATCCTGCATCCCCTAGGAAGCTGCGGACATCCTTCTAGGTTGTGGGCACTGGAAGCCCACGGATGACCTCTATCTTGGTGGGATCCACTTGGATTATTGCAGGTGATATGTGGTGTCCTAGTATAACCCCCTTAGTATGAAGCATATGACATTTCTCATTGCCGAGGGAGAGGTTGGTCTCTTGGCATCTGATCAGGACCTTTTCCAAATTGTCTAAGGCTTCTTGAAAGGTGTCTCCATACACGGTGAAGTCATCCCATATAGATTTCTACGAAATCATTGGTCAAGTTGGAGAATATTCCTAAGAAAACCATTTGGAATGTAGCCGGAGCGTTACACAATCAGTCCCATAAATGCTCAGCGAATCTCTTCAAAACTTGCTGTAGTAGCTGCAGTTTTCTGCAGTTGCAGCAGTTGCCGTGTGCAATATCAGTTTTCTCAAACTCCACCAATTCAAATTCTGAGATTCCAGGGGGTGCACTCTGCTAGGGCGAGTTGATCTGTGGTAGAATTAGTCCAAGCGGCCTTCAAAAGAATCCTCAATGAGCTTCTCAAGGTTTGCTGCAATTGCTGCTCTTACGGCAGTTTCCCAGTTCAGTCTAATGTGCAATGACAGAATTTCTGTCCGGCTTTGATCCCATGTTAAAATTTCATAAGTGTTGTAGATCTTGACATTTATTTACTTTCTGATGATTACTTCAGTGTTATCATACAACAATTATATCCAGTATTATACAGCGGAGACAATAATATCACAGAAATTTAACCATGCACAAGAGACACAAGAAGTATCCTGGGAAAATCCACAATGGGGGAAAACCCAACAATCGTTTCTCTAGAAGAATATCCAATCCAAATTTCCAGAATACAATAAGATAACAAGACCATAAGACCTGCTGATCAAGTGATGATTCACTGTCGTCTCCATGATGGCTTGCTGCTGTCCCAAACTGTCACAAAGTAGTCTTCAATATGCTGACCCAAAAGTCTCCTTTCACTGCCCAAGAATATGCCTTTTAATAGTCAATGGTTCGGCCTCCTTCTCTCCCATGGATCTGCATCAAATTGTATCCCATACATCTGCCTATAATTGAAGCCTGAGCCATGTCAAATTCTAGAATTGTCCTATGGTGAAATGGCACAAGTATGAATGAAAGTCCCATGGCGAGCTGAGTTCTAGATGTTGCATATTGTCATTGTTTTCCTTGATCTAGGGATGGTCTGGATTCTTATTTTCACACTACGGTTCTAGTTCCCTTGTTTTAGCGATTTCTACAATATGAATTGTTGAGATGTGCTGAATTTCTTTTCATCAGACAGGTGTTTATCTTGTAGATTTTTGACTGCAAATGGTTGTTCTCCTTTGACCGACCTGTCATGTTGGAGAATGCCAAAAGGGGAAGAATGAAATGACAGGTTAAGGAAAGCAAACGATAATTTGAATGCTCATTCTTCCCATTGATGATACCAACTCTTCTTTTTGTTTAATATTGACATCTATTGTAGTTTACATGCCTCCTCAAATCAGGACTCCCTCATATTTTTTATTCTTTTTGTTTGGCCTGCTAGTTTCTAAGTTATTCCAAGTTATTAAGCACTATGTTGGAATCAAATGCTTTGATGGGATTCCAGATAGATGATGCCTTGATAGTCTTTTCTATTAAGAATTGAACAAAGCTTTGAATAATACTTTTTCCTCCTTTCAGCTGCATTCTTATTGTGATAACGTTATGGATATCATAGAGTTTAGTGTAGGGTGAATTTTTTTTCATTGTTATTCTGATGCTATTATAGATTGAGTATTTATCAATTTGGCTCATGATTTTGCATTGCAGAACACTCACAGATGGCTAATGCACGGTTTCAAGCTGCGGCAGCAATTCAAGAAGCAGCATTACGAGAGTGGGGGTTTCTTTCAGTCAATGAGAAGAGTGGTTTGAGGATGTATGAAATGCATTGGGTTGATCACAGTTTGACATAATAAGTGATATCTTTTATAATTATAAGGAACTCGGTAGCTACTTTTGTGATCAGGTCATCTTAGGAAATATGTAATTCATGTTGCCTGGATTGCAATTGCCATAGTATCCCTGTCTTCTTTTAATAAAAAAAATTGAAAGACTAACCCTGGAATATTTTGGAGTGTAGGTACTGTCTGCAGTATGCAATGGCACGTGCTAATGCCCCAGAAGGGTATGTTCAAGTCAAGGTTTCTGCAGTTGCAGCTGTATTAACGAAGAGAAGCTGGTGAGTGTTATTGATTGATAGTTGGGTGGGTTTAGTTTGTGTCACAGTCATAAGATGTGTTTGAGTTTCAGATGTCTTGAAAAGCACTGAGCGAATGAAATGAACAAAGTTCATTTACTGAAGAAATATCAAACATAATAAGGATAATAGACAGAAATCCTTATAGGACAAGTAAATAATTGAATAAGAATATGAATGAATGATATGACTACAATGCCACGTGACAGTGTATTTAAATTTTATAGCATTGACTAGTCAGAATGTTTGATAGGTCATGTCCTTTAGTTAGGATGTGTCATTTCGTTTATTGCATTAGTTATTATTTATTATTATTATTTATTTGGTATTTATATATATTTATGTTTATTAAATTGCCTATCCCTTTAAAGATGCTTTGCTCTCAAAGCATAAAAAAGTTATGTTTTCATTCTGGCTTGTAATGCCTTCTCATGATTCTTCATTCTTGAGTTGGTGATGATTGAGGACATGGGACGATATGATCTTCTAGGCATTGTGCAGAATTGAATGGTAATTTGATCTTCTGTGGGATTTTGCATTTATAGGGTTCTTGGAAAGAACCTAGTGTATTGCGATTCCCAAGATGACTTCTACCTTGAGATGGAACTGTACTGGAATTAATATTCTTTAGAATGTAGTTTGAATTTTATCTTTGTTCTTAACAATGTTGATAGTAGATACATTGATTGGTTAAAGTATTAACTTTTATGATTAGGAATAAGGTATTCTTGTAGCATGGTTTTTCCTTATCATACTTGAAGTGTTTTCTCGATTCACATTTGGCATTATGTCTTCTTCATAGACCAATGTTGCTTTGTTGATCACCAAATTTCTATTCATAAGTACTCTTGGAATTTCCATCATTTGTACTTTGACATCTGACAACTTCTCTACTTCAATGGGGTTAGTCATTGCTTCTTTATCAAGCAGTGATTCCCTGTTGGTAAGTTGCTTCAACCTTTCTTTTTTGTGACATTTTTCATTTTTTAGCTTTTTAATCTGTGCGATCAAGCTTTGACTATGATTCTTAAGACGATAAATCTCATTGTCTTTATCGGCAACAACCCTGTCAAATTCTTTTTTCATTTTTTGTGTTGACCTCTGATTTCCTTGAACGATCTCCTTTGAGATATCTTTAAGGTCTTTTGATGAGGGTGCTACTGGATCTGACTTCCTTGTAATGTCCCACATTGTTATCTTCTTTTTCTTATAGGAGAATGTCAAAAACTTATTCTTGTTTAAGATGAAGGTCCCTAAAGTTTCCATCTAGGGTGAACCCAAAATTATGTGACCGTCATCGCTCCACAAGGATCTAACAATGAACTGTGATACAAAAGTATAATCTCCAATGTTTAGTTGTAAATCACTTATTTCATATTGTTTCTTGTCCAAAAAGTCTAGTTTTTCGATTATATTTGAATTGAGAATCAGTAACTGGTTAACGAATTCATCACCAATGCAATTATTACGTTCAGCAGGAGCAATAGAAATAGTAATATCTTTCCCTGCAAGCGTCCCTTTTATTCTGAGTAGTATTGAAACATGATATTTTGATGTTTTAGGAAATCTTCCATTCTCGTTACTAGACTCCATTTTGTTTTTGTCGAAATTTTTCATCAAAAGATACCTTGATTATAGAACTTGTATGTTCTTCTTGAAGAACACAAAGAGTGAGAGTCCACAAATTTTTATAAGATCCTTCTTCAATACTTTCACTTATGATATAATTCCTTTTTAACTTATACCCTTAACAATACTTGGACTATGTATATCAATGTTTTTTTCCTCCTCCCCCCCTAATACTAAAGGGGTTTGTAATCTCCACCATATATAACTTTTTTCTTTTGTACCTTTTGTTTTTCCACTAATCGACATGTGCAATCTTAATATAATTGACCTATGTAATCTTAATAAAAGCGAATTGCTTATTCCTTTAATAATTCTGTCTTGACTTATTCAATGTATGGGCATTTCCTTAATAGAAAATTGGTTTTATCCTTATCAATGGTCTTTTTAACTTCTTTAAATGACTTTAAATAAAAACCTGATGTATGGTTGTGATTTCCGGTTGGAGATTGGTGCCGTTGTTGAGAAATGTAGCTCAAGCAGGAAATTCTTGCACAGGTTTCCAGTTGGAGATTGGCATTGTTGTTGAGAAATGTAGCTCAAGCAGGAACTTCTTGCACAAGTTTACTGTGAACGTGTAGGAAATGGGTCAAGACATTTTATTTGTGACCACTTGAAATAATTGTATCTTGTAATTCACTTGAAAAATAAAAGAAAAGTGAAAGTATTATATTTTGAAGTCATTTAGTCTTAGGAATCTAAATGAAATGTTCTAGAAGTTCTAAAGCATTAGTGACTTCGATTATGATTTAATCTTAGTTGTACATCTCATGATTGAGAAAGGTGGTAGCTAGGATTGAGGATATTATTTGCTAGGATTGGGGAGATTAGTTATCTTCTCTCAAAGCATAAATAGGACAAGATAAGAGAGGCCAATCACACATATGAGAAGACAACAAGAGAGCTGGAAGAAGGTAGAGTGCATTCAAGGAGAAGAAGAGCAGATTGCTGAAGTGACCAGCAAGTACAGTAGGCCATATAGGCCGTGGCCCGTAACACTGTTGTAACAGTCCTTTCTTTATGCACAGGACATACACTCTCAATTCTGGCCATACACCCTCAATTCTGGTCGTACACTGCTGTTTGAGGTGATTTTATTGACAATATAGCTGTTGGTTCAAAGTAGGCTGCAGAGGTTGCTTTGTAAGCTTTAATCAAAGGAATGAAAAGTTGATTTGAANGATTTGAATGAGAAATCCCTGTGTATATGTTTTATTTCTTCTGCTGTTCATTTTTAAACCAGTGTGTGATTGATGCAATGTTTAGAAATATATTTTTCTGTTGTTAAAAATCTGATTTGAAGGAGAAATCCTTGTGTATGTGTTTTATTTCTTTTGCCGTTCTTTTTCAGCCAGTGTGTGATTGATGCAATGTCGAGAAATTTAATTTTTTGTTAAATAAATTATGTTTTTGAGTTATTTAGCATGAGAACTTTAGGACAACAACCACTTAGGCTTGCAAATTTTACATGGTATCAGAGCAATTTTTTTGATTGAAATTCTCAAGGATTTACAGTAGTAAATCAACTGTTGGAAAGAAATAACAGTTAGAGGGTTTCATCATTTTTTAAGGACTAATATTAAGACTTGGGAGTTTGTGCATTAGATCTCAAAGATGGACTCAACTAGCGTAAGATTCGAGGACAGACTAGATGGTGCCTCAAATTTCTTGTCATGGAAAGTGAGGGTTGCTCTCTTATTGGAAGAGAATGATCTGTGGGAGATTGTCAAGGATGTTGTGCCTTCGCCTATAGATCCACAACAATTGGCAGCTCGCAAGAAGAAGGAAGTGAAGGCCAAGTGGATGACCATGGATGCCATAAAGGATTATTTGTTCTTTCATATATCAGAGAAGAAAACGACGAAGGAAATGTTTGATGCCCTGGTAAGCCTCTACTAGAGTGAGAGCATCAACAATTTTGCGAAACAAACTCAGATCCATAGATATGAGTAGATGGGATTCAGTTACCAGCTACCTTATGGAGGTCACTTAGATTCATGATCAACTTGCAGTAGTTGGGGAGAAGGTTGCAGATGTAGAGCCAATGAATATGGAATTGAATGGATCCCAACTTCATGGGAACCATTTGTCAAAGGTATCTATGCTTGTGAGAACCTTGCTAATCTTGAAAGGATGTGGGATGACTGTATCTAGGACGAGACTTAGATGGAGTCAAAGGTCAACAAGAAGGGTGGTGACAAGAACCTAGCCCTATTTGGTTAGACAAATAAGGGTAGAGGTAAAGGACCCAACTATGGTAAGGGAAAGATTGAGGAGCCAACCTCACATCTAGAAAAGGACTTGAATAAAATCAAGTGCTTCATTTTCCATAAGCACAATCATTATGCATCACAATGTCCAGATAAAAAGGAAGGGTAAAGGGAAGCAACAACAGAAGCAGGTAGAAGCCTCTGTAGAAACTCAAATGAATGAGTTTGTTGCCACGTTCAAGAAAGATTTCTTGATGGTATCTTTCCTTTCTAATAGCACAGTTCTTAGGAATGCGTGGTATCTCGTCATATGACATCAACCCTACAATTATTTTCTATTCTAACGAAGCAGGATTCAGGAGTACAGGTAGAGCTTGGTGATGATGCATATTCACATCCCAAAACAACACATACTTATTCGATGTTCATATTACAACAACTGGAGCTCAAAGTTGACTTCAACAATGCCAAAAATAACATAAGACAAAGCTAATGGTCATAAACGTTGAGCTTATTCATCTTGCCCTACTTTAACATAGGATGAAGTGAAGTCAAACAACCAATTCCACCATCCAAGCATCTCCTCAAGGCCGTGAACTCTTCCCTCGTGTTTGGTAATGAACCAAAACAAGGATACATTAATAATAAGGCCTATGTATGCAAGAATCCCCAATACAAAACATGGCTGCAAATTGAAATTACACGACATTCATGGAAACCGATACAAAAATCTAAAGTAGGATAGCATGTTCCAACACCTTCTAACTTAATCCATTGTTAAACAGGGCTGAAAAGTGCTTTGGAAAAGGTACATGGCAACCCATCATCAACCTGTACAACATCAACTATGTGCCTCTTCAAAGGCAAGTCTGCATGTAAAACATCATTCACACCATCAAGCATAGAGCATATGGGCTGCTCCAACAATAAAATGTCTTCTACCAAGCATGAGGATGGAGTGTGAGATGAGATTTCAGATCTGGAAACAAAATTCTGCTCACAATTTGATGGCTGGAAATGTCATAAAATCTGGATTCAGTATGTTGCTGTTTGATACACTTTTCAACACCAAAATCACACTTTTCAGCTGAAAAATCACATGCAAATTCACACAAATTTGAAGAAGTAGATGTCTGGAAAATTTCAACACTTTCACTACTAATGGGATGCTCAAAAATCTGAAATTTTTTCTGAATCATACATGGGAAAACATGACTGTAAAAATTCTGAAATCTTACCATCATAAAGATTTACCAAAGGTTGAAATATATCTACAATATACATGGAAAACAAGGCTGATTTTTTTTCGAATTTACAACCTTTTCTTCAGCCAATTCATCCACAGTATAAGGCTGTCCAAGGGCCTCAAAATCATAATGTTATCTTCAAAAAATTCACTATTAGTATCATAGATGGGGACTCCATATAAGTTCCAACAATCCTCATCCCAACTATGATTACTAATATGAAGATTCTCATCTTTTTGGTTTCCTTTAAACAGTTCTAAATATTCCTCTTCTTTCAAGGGTTTGTCTTCCTAATTAACCTTCTCAAAATCGTAAGAAAATACATTATCTAAATCAGAATTTTGAAAAAAGACCATAGTTTACCAATCCCTTGTCTTCTTGAGTGGATGAAGTGGACGCATGGATATTCTCATGACCAATATTTTCTACATGTGGGGCTGCAATATGTTATTCAACAAACTTATCAACCTTCTCTTCTCCAAAATATGAGAAATATCATGAGAAAGCGCTCATGGGATGAAGGTTGGTCCTCCAAGGACTTCTCTTCATAAATGGCATGAAGGTTATGTGGATCATAACCAACCTCAGGCTTGCAAAATGTATGAATCGAACTTGCAAATGAAAAGGTTTTTCTCTTCTTGTCCAAATCCATAAACCATTCCATGGCATCAACATCAAAAGTAGATTCAAAGAATTTCATCATTACATCATCATTTC
Source organism: Picea sitchensis (assembly GCA_010110895.2). NCBI lineage: Eukaryota > Viridiplantae > Streptophyta > Pinopsida > Pinales > Pinaceae > Picea > Picea sitchensis. The sequence goes on from SNQJ01S0057266.1 coordinate 61,141, forward strand.
ATCATCATTACAAGGAAACCCATGCCACACACATCATAATATTCAGAAGTAACATCATCAAATTCATGTGGATATCTTGGGATACTTGAGAAATCAAATTCAGGATACACATTGTGATCTAGAGATTCCATGTTTCTTCGAATCTTCATTACAAAGTGCTGAAATCTGAAATGTACGCATACCATAACATCTCATACAAAAACTAAATTGTGGAGTTGCTAGGGTGAGTTCTTCAAATGTTTGCTGGTTGTTTTCATCTCCCAAAACAACAAGCCATCAAATGTGGAGTTGCCAAAATGAGAATATGATCTTCAAAACAAAACCTTCATCAATAACACCAAAATTTTACAACAAAATCTAACACCCACAAAAGTGTAAAGTTCTAAGCACTAAGGTGATAGCTTTGTGTAACTTAGGCTGCCACTGTCACCTTAGCAGCTCTTCCCTACACTTTAGGTTGGCACTTCTCCAACACAAAGGGGGCTTCCCTAAGGTAGGATTATCAAGGCTATGGAGTGGGGGCTCAAGGTGAAATGAAGAGTAAGCCTTGACAAAACAAAGGTTGTAGCATAGTATATGAAAATGGAAATGGGTAAAAGAATATGGAAAAAGCAAGAAATGAGAAGAAGGATGCAAGGGAATGAGATGAAAATGAAGGGGAACTAGTGCCTACCAATCTATCAGGCTAATGGAGTCATGAAATATTGCATAAAGGAAAGAGCTATTTGATAGATTCACCTCCAAAAACAACAAGCCATCAAAAGTGGAGTTGTTAAAATGAGAATATGATCTTCAAAACAAAACCTTCATCAATAACACCAAAATTTTACAACAAAATCTAACACCCACAAAAGTGTAAAGTTCTAAGCACTAAGGTGATAGCTTTGCCTTGAAAAAACAAAGGTTGTAGCATCAGGGTTACTGGAAGC
>SNQJ01S0057266.1:71640-103707 GCA_010110895.2 Picea sitchensis
AATATGTCACTTGCTCAATTGGTTTATGGATATATGATATGCTGAAAATATTATAAATGCTGTTGATGCAGTGCATTATTCATTGTATTGGTTCTGCAAAGCTAGTCATGGAAGTTTCTCTGTAGACATAGTTTGTTCTATTCTTTTTTGAATTCTTTAGATACTATAGTTAAACCTTAAAAGTCTTCTATATGGATGTCGAGCATATTTGTGTTATGTGTGTCTAGTTAATATTTCTTTACAATGATTTACCAGTTGATGTTGGTTCTAATGTATACCTTGATTGCTTTTGCAGGCTTGAATTTGTTGAAGTGGAAAGAGAAGCATTTTTCAATGAGGTACACTCTAGGAAAGCTTGTTCACATGTCTGAAGCATGAAATTTCCTTTGATATGTAGCAGTTTGGGTTATCATCACCTCTTTGTGCATGGTCCTTTGAAATGCTTATAAACTTGTTTATAAAAGTTTCTAAAGAGCTATCAAAAGGGTTGTTTGTAGAAATGATTGTATTCTCTCCACTCGGTTTCAGTAAAAGAGCTATCCAGAAGCTCGTTACTTGCAAAAGTGCCGATAGTAAATGGTGTGACCGTCTCGTTGCTCCTATGGCTTATCTGTTCAATGATATTGTTTGCTCATGTCTTCTTCCTTCATGTTCTCAGCTTATTATTCATCCTATACATAAGTTTGTGGATATTGTAGACCCAAGTAGTTATAGGAGGATTTTGATCAAGCATACCTTCTCAAGATGTTTAGCTACCACTCTTGATATGATACTATCTGAGTTGTGTTGAATAAGGGTTATTAGAAAGCTACATGGGTATGCAACATTAAAAAAAGACTATTAGATTACTGATCACATCTTCATTTTTCGATGAGATTGAGTCTTTTCTCAATACGATGATGGTTTGCTTCTACATCACGTGATGATCTCTTTGCTTCTTTTTGTTGATGATGTGATTCTCTTGGCCTCCTCGCTTGAGGGATTGTAGAGATAGATCGATCCCTTAATATGTTCTTAGACAATGGACAACTAACTCGGGTAAAACAAAGTTTATGATCTTCAACGCGTTGAGTGTACTCTCTTCAATTACCAATTCTACTTTTGAGGGGTAGAAATTGAGAACACTATGACCTATACTTATTTGGGGGTTCAATTCAAGGGCCCCAGTTTCAACTTATGACAGGTCTCCAACCTTGACTCAAGAAGGGCTATGGCTTGCTTGCCTTTCTTGAGAGAAAGTGTTTTCAAAACCATTTCTAGGATTTCTCGTCCAAGATTCACCCCTTGGACACAATCATTAGGTCTGTTGTTCTTTATAGTTTTGAGCTCTGGCAATTGAGTTTGTTAGACCAACTGGGCTAGGACATAGACACTCTAGACCATCCTTTGGTGCATCATCTAGTGCAAACTTATTGTTCCCTATCCCATTGTGCCAACAAAGTTTGGGGCCAATCCTTTATGTCTTTAGGTCATTTTCAGATTGTTCTCTTTCCTTCGAGGATTATGGATTTTTCGAGGACTCAACTATTGATAGGGATCGATATCATTGTCTTGCACTTTGTTCTTCGAAGGCCATTGCCTTGGTAAGCCCCCAAAGCGAGTAATTTTATTGGTTTTTAGAGGTTTCCTAGTTACTTCAATTAGTGGCATTTTTCCAGATTGTCTCGCCCATTTCATGTACTCTTTAGGCGTAAATTGTTGAGATTTGGGTACCTTGGAAAGTGGTCCCCATGTGCTTATGAGTCTCTAAGCACAAAGTTCCAGATTGTCTCATTTTACTTCCATGTACCTTTAGGCTTAAATTGTTGAGAGAGATTTGCACCTTGGAAAGTGGTCCCCATGTGCTTAAGGAGTCTCTAAACACAAAGAGGGAAGACTATTACCCCATACTTTACTTTTATGATTCTAATTTCACTTTGACTTAGGAGTTTCAAGTCAAAGTGAAATATGTCACTTAAGTCATAGTGACAATTAATTCACAAAGTAAGTGAATTAATAGACATAGCAACTAAGGAAAGTGGGTTTCCTAGTGAGAGACTTTGAGCTGATCTCACCCATTGATTAGACTTTGGCTAGACCTAATCTAGGCCATTGATCTTTAGGGCTTGGTACGAGGGGAGGGCAGAGGGTAAAAGCATTTTGGAGACTCATTCTTCATTTGAGACTTTGGAGAAGAGAAGGGAGGGTCCATATCTTGAGGAGGAGAGGGGCGACTTCATGAGGGCTTGAGCAAAACCCTGAGAGCTTGAGGAGGAAGCTCCTGTGTTAGCTTGAGCTGTAATATGGAGAGGTTATCCATGAGGTTTAGCTTCCATTCCTGTGAGGGAGCACTTTGTATGGAGGAGGGGCACATCTTGAGGAGGAGGGGCGATTTATCATCCCTCTACTTGGCTCATGAGGAGAGGAGGACTTCTCAGATCAGGATGAGGTCCTGGCGCATTGGGGAGAGGAGAGCTTGGGCTTAGCTCGGAGAGAGACTTTCATTGTGTCTGGGCTTTATTTATTATGACTACTCTGGAGTGAGTGCATGATGAGCTGGGAGAGGACCTGCAACCACCGACAGCAGACTTGAGGATCTGGAGCCTAACAGCTTCTATGGAGAGTAAGCATTGTGAGAGGACATTCCCCCTGAGGGATTTCTTCATTGGCCAAGGACATGAGCTTTCTTGGGCACCCCAGCCAAGCATTTAGGGAAACAAAGGGAGAGGGCCACCTCACAAGCTTGTGCACTTCTCCTCGATCTTGTGGCAGGGTTTGTGAGGAGCTTGCTATGTATAATGTGTCCATTGTATTTCCATTACTTGTTGTATCTCTGTTTTAATCATTACTATATAGACATATATCCCAAACTGTTTTCCTCGGGGGGGTTTTATACAGTATCATGCTGGACCAAAAAATAATTGCAGTCAAATTTTATTCATGTTTAGAAGTGTATATCAGCATTTTAAAGTTCAAGATCTAGAGGTAGTAGTTATGTTTTAAGTTATATTGCATGTGCTAACATTGAGATAAGAAAACACTTGCAAGGCAACCTTAAAAGAGCACCTAACCAATAAAACATTGTGAAGTGGGATGACCTTTCATCCTAAAACAACAAAAGAAGACACCCATGGTCAGTTGAAACTTAGATCTACACTAAGGTCAAGGACAGACCTAGATGGTAGCCTCATAGGACCTCGATATTTCCCATTGATGTGGTGCACGTGAGCCAAAGGTGGCTTAGACTTGCCTCATTTTGGAGCACTTTTTGGCAGTTTGGAGAAGTTTTATATCAGATTTGTTGGCTGTTTTGGACAGCAAGTTTACAAATTCAAAAAAATAGTGGGTAAAATTCAGATTTGAAGGTACCTCACATTCATTGCCAGTTGCACAACTCAGGCAGATTTTGGACAACTAGTTTACAGAGTTGGTGGACAGCTGTGGGTAGATTTGTTGGGCTGATTCTTGACACTTATGGACAACCTCTTTTCACACCCTCAGTGGATGTGAGGAGGGGTCAGGAGATGACCTCTTTCACACCTAGAGATTAGGAGTGAGGTTCGGGTGGATCACCGGTTCTTTCTTTCATACCCTGACAGAAAGAGGCGTTGCCTCTAATTGGGAGCATTAGAGTGAGCACAATTGGTAGACATGTCAACATCTCAAATGCAAGTTGAGGACAATCTAGCAGGGGATAGCAATTGGTCACCTTGGAAGGCAAGGATGGTCTTGTCTTAGAGGACCGACCCATGAGATATAGTTGGTGGGCATTTGTTCCTCCCATTCCCCTGGCTGTCTCTGGGCCTTGCAGCGCACTGTGAAGAACAAGAAGGCTAAGAGGATCATATGTGATGTCATGAGAAATCACATTATTCCCCACTTGATTGGGGAAGACTTGGTGCATTTGAGATGTGGCATCTTTGTGCAAGTTGTACCAGAGCTCTAATGAGAACCGAATTATGGTTCTTCATGACCGAATGAGCAGCATTCACATCCTCGAGGGACGAAGTTGGTTACTTCATCTCTTGGTAGATACACATCGTAGATGAATTGGCCGTCGAGGTAGAACCCTAACTCTTTGGTGAGGCAAGCTTTGCACAGCTCCACCAAATCAGAACTGTTTGAAATGGGCATTGCTGCTGTGGGAGGTTATGCCTACATGGGAGAGGATGTACGACTTCGGCCCAGAGGAGATTAGGGTTTGCACCGGTGGCTTCGGGACAACAAACAAAGAACAGTATCGGGTGATGATGAACTGCCTCTTTGGACAAAGGCAAGAAGAAGACCGGTCATGGAGGGTCTAAGCAGGGTCCCAAGTTTGGGGCCCCACCCACAGGAGGAGAGACAACACAACAAAGTAAGGTGAGGGGAGAGGACATGAGCATAGTGGAGGATGCTTTGCTTAGGGAGAGATGGGTCACTATGCATGACAAGGTCCCAAGAAGAAGAAGCAGCAGGATGGGTTAGTAGCCACAAACAGAGGGAGATAGAGTTCAAAGGATCAATTTCCATAGAGAGTGTGTGCATCTACTTTCACTACTCTTTATCTACCATTACACCATCCAACATTAGCCGGGGAGATTGAGTTGAGGAGGACCTAATCAGGACGCACAACAGCTTGATTCAGAGGAGATGATAATTTGTCCCCCGGGACAGCCTTCAGAGTGGGTGACCGGGTCCCCTAGTATAGCCATATTTCAGAGCAATAAAGTAGACAGAGAGTTGGTGCTACAACTCTAATCGAGGATGATGAGGAGGAGCAGCAGGGGCACCACAGAGGCTTGAGCCCCACATGGCTTCTGAGACCCGGCAATTAGGTTCGATCCACTTGAAGTGGAAGTTACTTGCTGAGAGGCCAAGTTGATGACTCTTGGGGAGACACCAAGAGGGGCACTCCTGGTGAGGCAGCTGTGAGTAGGTGGAAATCCTTGTGGGAGACCAAGGTGGAGATACTTCTGGCAGGGATGTCGATCTAGGTGATCTCGGATAGACAGGAGTCGCTGCTGCATGAGAGAATCGGCGATTGAGCAGATCCGCGGATTGAGTCCACCGCCATCGTGGTACCCATACTCACCAACAGCATATGCTAGGAGGCAACCATGTCCAATCAGTAGGATGATATATTATGGTGATGAACACTCTGTAGTAGGAGTGTTGAGATTTGGGGCACCTTGAAAGGGTAATAGTCCCCATGTGCTTATGAGTCTCTAAGCACAAAGGGGAAGACTATTACCCCACATTTCACTTTATGATTCTAATTTCACTTTGTGATTCTAGGAGTTTTAGTTCAAAAGTGAAATATGTCACTAAGTCATAAAGTGACAATTAATTCAATAAATGTGGATGAATTAATAGACATAAAGAAACAAAGGAAAGTGGGCTCTTTTAGTGAGATTTTTGGAGCTGATCTCACCCATTGATTAGACTTGGCTGTGATCTAATCTAGGCCATTGAATCTTTAGGGCTGGCATGAGGAGGCTAAAGAGAGGGTAAAGGCATTTTATAATTCTATTCTTCACTTGTGACTTTTGGAGAAGAGAAGGAGGCTGCATATCTTGAGGAGGAGAGGGCACACTTCATGAGGGTTTGAGCAAACCCTTGAGAGTTTGGAGGAGGAGCTTGTGTTAGCTTGGCTTTGTTGAGGTTATCCATGGAGGTTTAGCCTTCATTCCTCAGAGGGAGCACTTCTAGGCTGAAGGAGGGGCTTATCTTGAGGAGGAGGGGTGCATTTATCATCCTTCATTTTCTCACGAGGAGAGGAGGACTTGTCACCGTGCTGAGGTCTCTACTGGGAGAGGAGAGCTTGGGCTTAGTTTTGTGGGAGAGAGACTTCGGCCGTGTCTGGCTTTTATCGGCTATGATCATTCTCACAAGGAGGAGGGCCATGAGTTGAGGAGGATCGCCCACCGGTAGCAGATTTTGCTTGAGATCTCCCAACCTCGGCTGGGGCCATGGGAGGAGTAAGACGAGAGGACATTCTGGAGGGATTTCTTCATTGGGCTACAAATGAGCTAGGGCGCTTCATTTCAGTACAGAGGGCAACAAAGGAGAGGGTGCACCATAGTTTGGGCACTTCTTCTGATCTTGTGGCAATGCCTCGTGAGGGAGCTTGTTATGTATACAGCTTCCATTGTATTTCATCACTTGTTGCATCTCTTGCTTTAATATAATTTGCACATATATCCCAAACCTGCCTTTCCTGGGGGTTTTATCCAAAATTTGACCAAAGCACCGTCAAATTTATGGCTGCTTAGAAGTGTAGATCAAGATTTTAAAGTTCAATATCTAGAGGTAGTGCTATGTGTTTCAATGTATTATGCACGTGCTAACATTGAGATGTCACCTGCAAGTAACCTTAAAAGAGCACCAAACCAATAAAAACATTGGAGCATAAAGTGGGATGACCATTGTTTGCTGTCCTAAAACAAAATAAGACAGCCACAATCTTGAAACTTAGAGCCATACTAAGGTCAAGGATGGACCTTAGATGATAAAAGCCCCAGGGACCCCGTGATATTTCTGCTAAAATCAAGTAATTACACATCCAGGACAGCTTCCACCTTATACACCTCAAGTAGCAATGTGAATAAATCAATCCAATTAGGTGTGTCTCTTGGGGGCAAGTCCTCGAAACAAGGTGTCACACTTGTTCCCTCAATTCCTCTGCCTAGGCCAACCCTAGTGAAGCCAAGGGGGGTAATCCCTAAATAAAAAGATCTAAGGCTTGAACTAAAATCTAAGCACACTACACCCCAGGAGTTTACTGAAAGCAAGAGCAATATAAAAAATGAATCTATACTAGTAGTATATATGACAAATAAAGGAAATTGCTTATGATAAAGATATCAACAAGTAAAGCATTTATACATAGATGATATAAAATGAAAGCAAAAGTTGTTACTTGTATGCAAATGATAATAAGCAAAGTGAAATAGAGACCACTGCCAATAAAGCTGAAACAAGTTACGATAAATGAAAAATGCCGTTGTAATGAAGATTCATTGAAATGCTTTTGATGAGTTTTATTATGAGTTTGTTAAGTGAGTTTCATTGCATGTGGCTGCTAGAGTACAAGCCACCTATGAGTAGTGTAGCGTATGTATACACTGCTGGAATCTAACTAGATTTGGCCTCTCTAACAGATTATCCCCACTCTGAACCCAAAGAACATTGTCGAAGGTCCAACGAGGAGAGTACCCCCCATCAATTTTGGTAAGTTCACAAAACCCAAACAATGAGCACGCCGAGGTCCAAACAAAGAGAGAATAACTTACTAATGAGTATGCCCATGACTTCATTACCACAAGCTCACCGCGATCCCAATTAAACAATAATCACAATTTTCCAATTAAAACTACTCCAAGATTGACTAAACCCTTTGTTCTCACAGGGGTCTGCACTCTAGAGATCAAGCCAAAGCCTGGCTGTGAGGGGGCTAAGAACCCATTGCAGAGGATTTGAGGGGATTTGTTTATTTTCCAAATTGAAATGTGGAAATTAAATTGCAAAATTTGAAACTAATCTGCAAATTGAAATTTAATCTACAAATTGAGATCTAACTTAAGCTAATCTATGAAAATGAAATCCAAACTACTTTTTTGCGGTGTTGTGATTGATTTTATTACTGATTTTATCTTATTAACTTAGTGAAAACTGAAAGCAAAAGAGAAATGGCAAAAATTGAGACAATCACACAAAACACCTGCCCTGGGATGAACACCTGGCACCTGCAGCCTATGTAAATTTTTGGCTCAAGCATGAGGTTTAATTTCAACTTCTGTTTACTTGAACCATACACAATGACCGCAATGTTGTCACAGTTACAATAGTTGCAGTAACCAAGTTCACAAGAAGAATAAATCCATGCACAAAAGACACCAAAATATCTTGGAACCCTTCTCAACAATGGAGAAAACCCAACAATCCTTTATTATACTACCAAGAGAAGATCCACCATCCACCACCTTCAAACCTAGAAGCACACAAAAAAGGTGCAACTAAGGACTGAGAAAACTAGCTCTTAGAAAAATGTGAGCTGCAGTTCTCATAATTTTAGACCCTCACAACTTTTGAAACCATGAGATGACACAATGATGAGTGTGTAATCCCAATGGGATTCACCTTTATTTATACAAAACTTATCACATCAAATTTGATGCATCTATTGGCACAATAGGGCCGACTGGCATATAACTTAATAATATAATAAATATAATTATTACTCATAATATTAATTATCTTTACATGGTGGGGCCGACTTGTACCCCTTTACAACATAATTAGGGTTATAGGTAAATCTTACTCTTAGACACAATATAGCAAGGATCTCACTACCTAACCTTTTACTCCATGAACGTGACAAGAGGAGGCCGAACTTAGGTGGGATATCAACCACTACAACATCCATACCATGCTTCTCATTGGCAACTGGGAAAGGTTTATGACAAGGTCTTTATGAGGTCGAGGACCGACTCCTCTAGAGTCTAAAGAGAAGAGATCATGGTAAGTTTTTTTTGATGTCAAGCCCAAGCTCATCCATCACTCTTTAGGCATAAGATTGTGTGATTCTCCCGAGTCAAGCAAGCAGCTTGTGAAGGATCTCATTGATATTCAAGGATATGTAGAAGGGGTGGACAAGAATCATCTCGGTCCTCTACCATAGGTCATATAGTCACCGTGGGCTTGTCATATTGAAGGTTTACATAATCAACAACTGGGGGAGTCTTTGGTTGAAGGACTTCAGAATAGGAGACTTGAATATGTCATTCTTCATAAGTTCAACCAATGGCATAGGTATTTTTACCCTCTAAATTTCTGATTTGAAATTAAATGAATATGATATTTTATCGGAAGGTTTTACCTCGTTAGAAAGAGCTTTGAGGGACACATGTTCTTTAGCTTGGGGTCAGAATTGCTTCTCAGTCGCTTTGTAGTAGTGGAGACTGCTTTCTAGAGCAAAGAAATGCTTGGCAAAGAACATCTTTTCTGGGGGCAACAAGCAATGGCTTTGGAGCAACAATCTTAAATCTTAAATTGTAACCTGGATGAACATCTGTCTGATAAAAAGATTCTTCATTGTCATTCTGTATTAATCCGCTTCATTCATCCTGGCCTTCTCATAATCTGCTTGTGTCAAGAAGGAGGAATCAAGATCATCCCCAAAGCAATTGATGTCAGCTTCTTCTTCAACTTCATCATGAGATAGCTCCTGCTCTTCTAGCATCGTGACTTTGAAGGGGGCCTTGATCCTTTGGTCTTCAACTGCATTCTTGTCTCTTTGAAGGATCCGGACCTGTTGGTTGTCCCTTCTATAAGGGAATGAATTGGGATTCCCGGGAACATAAGCATTAGGCTCTTTACTTCTTGGTGGTTGTTGACTCTGAATTTTCGGTTTTGACATCTCCGAGGTCAATCTGTCTAACATCTTGGCCATGTTTTCCATTTTAGTATTTGAAGGAGGAGGATCGTGATGACTTCTTCTTCAAACTTTCCTCTTTAAGTTTCTAGGATGCCAATGTTAGATTCGGTCTCAAGAGCAACATCTGCATTGCAAACGAAAAGGGTCGACCTTCTTCTCTATGATTAAGCAAAATTCTGTGATCAAAGGCGTAAGAGTAAGTAACTTTGCCGATGTGACTCAGCTGGCTTGATCTCCTGTGGATCTTTAAGCCAAACATCTTATTGAATCTTTTGGTGAAGTCCGAGATTGTGATTCACCATTTTTTCTTCTTAGATTTCCAAATTCAATAATATAATACAAGAGGTCTCTTCTTTCTCCCCAATGTTTCCAAAACACTTCATCTAATTTCTCAATACCTACCACTAAATTAGATGGTAGTTCCTTGAACCACTTCCTAGCTTGACCATCCAAGCTCGGCACAAAATTCGGGTCCAAACAACTTCCTCCTCAAAAATATTAATGTTCTCAGGATAGGCATAGAAAGCCTCTATGTGTTCTTCAGTAGTATAATCCCTGGATCCAGTAAATTTTGGCATATATTTATGATAATCTCTGTTGGCATAGTCGATAAGGGATTGGGTAAAACAAGAGGAGCATATCTATTAGCTAAGATCTGTTCCATTTTTGTCAAAGGAGCAACCATGGAAATCTTGGGGTTGATGCAAAGGAAGAAGCTTCAGATGACGACTGAGATGGGACAGTTGGGACTATGGACAATGGAGGTCTTACTTTGCTGAGGAATGAAGTGGAAGAACTGGTAGAATGACTACCCTGGAATGTGGTTCCCGAATACAGGAAGTAAGAAGCTCTGTAAAACTAGCCGAGCAACAAGGCCAAGTTTTCTTCACCCTTAGAGGAAAGATCCTGTAAAATATCTTCAAGAATGGGCAAACTAGTATGGGTATAGAAAAAACTTTTTCCATGCTCAGTTTGTGAAGAATTCAAGGAAGAGGAAGTGTCCTCTTCTTGGATAGATTCTACAACTCTTCTCTTAAGTTGATATAGTAACATGCTCATAAATAGAATCTATAACATCAGTGGAAATTGAAGGCTCATCACCCTCAATCTTTCTAACACAATCTCAATTTCCTGAGAACTAGAAGTTTCAGCAGAATTGGATTCGACAAGAGGTTCTCTAGAAACAAATGAAAAAGTGTTTCTTGAAATACCTGGTTTAGATGCTCTTGCAGATCCGGAAGTTTGTCTTTGTAATGCTTTCTTTCCACCATGATCTCTCTTCGTGGGTCGGAACCGGTGCTGCTGGTCTTTCTGGTTTGCTCGCATGAGCCCTTCTCGAGCCACTTCGCTCCAGTTTTGAGTCAGCTGTGATAGATGATTACAACCAAATGTCCGCATTCTTTGTCTATCATCAGTTGATCTATGTCAGTCAAAGAAGCTTCAGTTTCAATCATTCCCAAGTAAATTTAATTTCAATTTGTTATCACCTAGGAAACTCTCCTAGGCTATATCCCTAGATGCCCCGGTATCTTAAACCGCCAACGTAATTATTTTCTCACGTCGGTGTGGGTTGGATCAAGATGAATATCTAAAAAATCTAAGTTATATTCACAAGATAGGCTTAACTACAATCATGCAACACAAGGCCTTCAAGAGCTATTATCGATAGGTTTGTAGATCAAATGGATAAGAAAACCAATCAATTCACCAAAACATACATAAAACAATATGATGGGTCAAACAAACCAGCGTAAGGATGCTTATAATTCTTTTAAGCTTAACAATCAAATGTGAGATGACAGTTACCATGGGACCTCTAAACATAGACAAAGAAATGATTTCAACCCATAAGGCATAGAAAAAGCAACAAAAAAGAGAGTCTGATAATAATAATGAAAGAAGCTTGTAGGCTTTAATATATTAAAGAAAGTGTCTTTATCACAATAACAATGGATTATAGAACCTAAAATTGAACCCTTTGTTCATCAAATGTTCTAGGATTTATAGCTCAAGGGAAATGCAGCCTTTCAAAATCCCAGAATATTGGATCAATCTTTGCCTAAAATAGAGAGTCAATAACTAGCCTTAAGAAAATAGGCAAAGATCCTATAAACTAGGTCAGTTCCTATCCTTGGATGATCTTTATGTACTTCAGATTCTTTGGCAGGTGTAATGAGCCTTCCGAGGCTGCTGGATTTTGTGTGATATGAGAGGAGTCGAAAATGACACCTATTGACAGCCAAACAACTTTATATCCTTGGAAATAGCTAACCAATTTTGGACCTCTCTCTCGTCTTTGTAAAGTATCTCCCAAATCAAAACAAACTCTTGATAAGGATGTCATTAATTATTGCCCATCGATTGGAACCATTCCTGAGAATTTTGTTCAAGGAAAACTTGGATCCAGGTAAAAATATTAACTTTCCTATCGCTTTTGTAGCTAGAATAGATGTAATTCGGAATCCAATTAGCTACCGGTAAAAGCTCGCCGGTATAATGAACAATCGGAAAATGTTCTAAGCCACCGGTTGGTCCGGTTAGCGAAATTATCAAAATTTCAAAATACCTTTTGTCCTAGCTCAAAAACGTCTTAGGGTTGATCTTTTAAGGCTTCTCCATCTTGCTCAAAAGCACTAGGATTACTGGCTTCCTCTGGTTCATTGCATTGAACCGCCACCTCTGCAAGGGTCTCAAGAGTAGGGATGTGTTTGAGCTTGGTGTTTTGGAGACATAGCTTGCTTCCTCAAAACCCTGACCTTTTTCTTCAAACCCTTGGATACTCTCCATAAGTTGTTGTAGTTCTTTACAATCTTGTCCTTCTTTCTCTTCTCTTTATGCTTTCATGTGCTAATCTTTCCAAGGATGAGTTAAGCCGCAAAGTTCTTCATTGTGGTTTCATATCCGGTTTTAATTACCCTTCTAGCACTCTTGTTGAGCTAACTCTTCTTAAGCTTCTGATTTCCTTTGATTTACCGCTTCACTCTTTGCTAGATGAGGCATTTACAACTTGTGGTTCTTGTTCTTCTTGAGGTGGTGATGGAAGGTCTTCATACCTTGTTGTGAAAACATCTACATAAACTGAATTTTCATGCCTTGTGGTGATTGAATCTTCGTGCCCTGTTTCAATCCAATGTTCTTCATCCTTCGGCTCTGAGTAAGGAAGATTAAGAATGCCTTTGTTCACCGTGTTTCTTCGGCCTTATCTCGCTTCATCACGGTTTGGTTTGTTTTTAGTTTTGTTGAGCTTAGAAGAAGGAGAGGGTTGATTAATTGAACCGAGATAGCTCTCCTCCTCCTTTTCCAATTTCCTCGAGTAGACTTCTTGGAATCGAGGACTCTTTTACCCCTCTAGTCAGACATCACCAAAAATCATTCTAGAACAAGAAGTAATTCCACTCTTTGCTTCTTCTCTACAACAACTCACAAACCAAAAGTTTAATTAGACCATGGTGGGATAGTCAACCTGCAACTTTATTGGGCTTGGTCTTGACCTGATGAGCCATCTTAAATAAGCTTCTATGGAGAAAATAGGCGAGATTGAGGGTTTCTACCACCAAGAAATTGTTCATGAGCTTGAAATGGTAAATCATCACCCTATTATATCCGCCTTCACAAGTTATATAGACCATAATGGCTTTAATAACTGTTGCCATTTCTATTCAAGGAAAGACACATGAATGTCTTTCTTCCATATCAAATCCTTGCGTTCTGGTTTCAAGTAAGACCCGAATTCAACATTTTTTTGTGACACTGGTTTTAAACCATTTTTCTCCATTCATGGGAAGCTCTGTGACTTCGTCTATGAGGGCTTCATCAATTTTAAGTTCATCTCGACCGATGATTGCTTTCTTTCCATTGAAATTTAGGGCAAAGGCTTCTGCCACCTGTTAGTGAGAAGTCTGTATTATTTTACAAAAATTATAGCAACCCACATCCATGAAAAGTTGACATACCTCCGCGTGCGATTCCAAGTAACTGATATCGTCGAGCTCTTTCCTAAAAGTTGATCCTCCTTTCTTCATCTGTCGCAATGCTCTTGTACACCTGCGATTGAAAAAATCGGATTTTGGGGGAAAATTACACAACACAGACTTAGGGAGATTCGACTCGGCTGTGAAAGGGATGAGAAAAATGAGGCGAAAATCATATCTTGGCGCTGATTATAAGGGATGCGAAAGAGAATCTTCTGATTTGAAACAATCATGGTTGATGACTGTAATGATGGGAAGTACGAAACCATGTGGTTTGATGAAATAATGATTTGAAAAGATTCTCTATATCATGCAGAGATCAGCTCCTGGTCATGAATGGTTTGTTCTCCTATCTTTTCGAGGGCTAATTGCAATTATAAAACTTCAAACCCGACGGTTTAAACGTCTGAAATGATGTGTTGACTCCTCCTCAAGCCCTCACATTTCTGACTCCTCCCCTGCTCCTGCGATTTCGGTGGCTAAAATAGCCCTGAATTTCTTTGTTTAAGCTGCCGAAAGCTAAGGCTTTCGGTGGCTAATGAACAATCGAAATGCTCGCCTAAGTCACCGAAACCTGAGATTTGAATTAGATCAAATAAAAACTAAACAAAAGTTTATTCTAACTTTATTACATGCATAAAGCTCTCAAAAATGAGCTTTAAAAATTAAAAATGTATTTTTTTAAAAGACATCCTATCACCTAAAATGAAATAACTTGATTGATTTATTTGAGGAGATAACATGCTCAACCACTAGGGACACGTCCACCTGTGCTCAACCATAGGGATGTCATACTCAACAGAATCATCTGGAGTACCACATCGTCTCAACTCTCACATAGAGGAGAACGATACACCCATCACATGGGAACACCCAACCACTGGGGGACGACTCAACTCTCCAGAGGAGAACGATGCCCCAACCACTTGGGGGAGGACTCAACTCTCACACAGAGGAGAATGATGCCCCATCACATGGGTATGCCCAACACCGGGCTCCCTCTCAGGTCGACTCAACTCAGTCACATAGGAGAACGTATCTTAGAGGACGTCTCACGCAGCTGCAATCATCAACAACCCATTGATTTTATTAATCTAGATTACAATCTTTTTTGGGAAATGCGTGTGGTCCCTTATATGGAACAAGACCACTAAGCTTACAAGTTTTCAGAAATATTTAGGAAGGAGGATAGGTGCTTCCGGGGTCTCGGATGGTCCAAATCCACAAAAAATTGTCAGAATCTCCCCTTGGATGTCCGCAAACCTGCAAAAAACAGCAAGCAAACAACCCAAAAGATGCCAAAAAACACCTTGGACAACTTGTGGGAAAAATTAAAACTTATAGTGAAAATTGTCTAGGATAAAAGTAAACTAAACTAGCAAAATATTGCCACGAAAGCAAGCTGAAAGAGCAACTTTCTCAATGGTTTTATTGGCTGTTTGAGACAACAAGAAATAAAGCACTTAGTTTGCTAAATATGAACTTGAAAGCACTTGGAGTTGAACTGCCCTTTAGCTTTGAAAAATTTGAATTAAAGCTTGCTAAAAAAGTGAGTTTCAATGCTAAATCTAAGCTTCAAATGGATTAAACTTTAATTGCAAAATGGATTTAGATTACCAATGTATGCAAAGCAAGATGTAAAATGAAGATTTAAATTTTAAAAGCTTTGCATGCAATACTTGGTAACCAGAAATTTATTTAACTTTAAGAAAGTGTGGAAGAGAAATGCTTGGAATCTTGGGCCAATGGAGTCGTTTTGATGGAACAAAGAGGGACTACGTCTTTCTTTAGATCTTGAAGAATGAAGTTAGAGCAGCCGAACTCAAACTCCTCTTCAAGTGTGAGAACTTGCAACTTAGAAACTTCTTACAAAACAAATTGTTAAAAGTATGGTGCTATCTACAAGAGAAACTTTAGAGAGCATGAATATCAACCGAAATAAGCATGCAATATAAAGGCATCTAATGGAAATGAACAATAGAATTATAAAGCAACCTAGCTCTTCTAATTCTATCTAATAAAGAGACAACTCTTTTAGAAGGCCACAATTTACCAATTAGAAGCAAAAATACAAAAACAAATTATAGCTCACATTCGGCAATATGACATAGAAATTCCACATATGAACATGTTACACCAATCTAGCCTCCAAAGCCTTTTATTCCAACTCAAAAATAGTACAATAGCAATTACAAAGAAAGCAATTCTTCCCAAGCTCTAACTAGCTTAACAAAGGAGAGAATGCTTCAATATATAGCAAGAGGGGTGCACTTCCCAAGGAGAGAGGGTGCACCACTTGGAGAGGAAAGAGATGAAAAGTGTGACAAGTGGGGCGCCACATGTGAACAAGGAAGAGCGAAGAGTGGCGCCATCTTTCAAGAGGTGGGCAAGCCTCTTCAAGAATGTGCGACCTCTCCTCAAGAGGGGCGCACCTCTCCTTGGTAGCATCTCCAAACTCAAGTCAAGATCCACTTAACTCACCCATGACTCACCATAGATTGCCAAGAAGGCTCAGTGAAATCAAAGAGAGGGTGAGTCAACTCAAAACATGTCCCTGACATGTTTCCCAAAAAATAGCTTTGCTGATTGTTTGTCTTTTATTGACTTTTGGTTAGTAAAATTAATTTTAAGTGATTAAAAAACACTACTTTCATGCACAAAGTGGGTACAGATGTAAAGTGGGTATTTTGAGTGTGAAAACGAATGCCCCCAAGGCATATAATGCCTCCTAGTACCACTTGTTTAATTTAGGCTTTATTTACAATTAAAATATCTTGTTTGCGGAATTTTTTTTGTTAATTGGAAACAGTAAAAAATCCTAGGGGTGACTAAAAAATGATGACTAGCATGGTAATATACATTAGACACTAGACTTAGACAACCTTACTAAGGTATAACCATCAGTACACACTCCAACTTTGGAGGAAATGAGTGAAAAAACTCAAAAATTATAACTCACTTAAAAAATTTCAAGCAAGAAATAATTAATAAGTAAAAAAAACATTCTAGAGTAATGCACTCATGATTAAGTCTCAGGAGGCTAATCCTTTTGCAAGTTCATCATGTTGAATTCATCTTATTACAATTCCCCATGAGGGGATGGAAATGCGGTATAGAGAAGAAGAAGAAGAAAGGTGGCTATATTGGCTGGCTAGACTTGGTGGGTAACATTGGTTCTATATGGGGATGTGTGCTTGATCTTTAGAAATTGAGAGCATGTGAGAATCCAAAATCTTTCACTTGCATCACAAATGTCTCGCCAAAACAACATCAACTCCACATGCATAAAAAAATCAATAATAAAATGAAGTTGCGCCAATAATTATTCATATATACAAGGAAAGTGCAAAAGAAGAAAGTGAAGTAATATACAAAGAAGAAGTAAATATATGAAGATAAAATACAAAGGAAAAGGGTTAGAGAGATATGTTACAAGGGATGCACCCATGGGCATCAGATATCTGCGTTGAAGAACAACTTGAGGAGTTGCCCATTCACTAGTAGAGTTAGCTTCTCTCCATCTAATCGGCTGAGGTGAAAAGAATTAGAACCAGCCACATCAAGGATGATATAAGGCCCTGTCCATAAACTGACGAATTTTCCATGCATCCCAAGCTTCTCTTTCCGCTTGTCCCAGAGAAAAACTATGTCACCTTTCTGAAAGGCCCTTGGTCTAGAAGACTTATCAAAAGCCTTTTTAACCTTTTCCTGATTTCTGACACTTTGATCAAAAGATTTCCTTTTGTTCTTGTTGTCGTCCTTATACACACTTGCAAATGTGAGCTAAGTCTTGCTCACTTAGTGTGTCCTTGGAGGCACAATGCCTAGGTTCAAAGTCCACGCTGTCACTTTGACTTGAACCTCTTCCGTCTAGGCTAACTCCTATGGAAGCCAAGCGGGGTAGACCCTGGTTACTAGATGAGATTTAGAGTTTAAGGTTCTAGGAGTTGGTTTTAATTGGTTAAACAGTTAGGGGGAATCTAGCCTATGATGTTAAGTAGCAATGCAAGATGCAACAATTAAGTATGACAGTCAAAACCTTTTCCTAGGACAACTAAGACTGGTGCCTAAGATTGGGCAAGGGGTCAACTAGATTAAGGGGAGATTCGTTACGAGATAATTACCAGTTACAAAAGAATATGTGAGATATACAAAGCTAAACTTAAACTAGATACAAGATATATATAAAGAATATCCAAGATATACAGATTTAGACTTAAGCTAGATACAAGATATACAACATACTAATCAAATGCTTGAATGTGCAGGAAATGAAGATATTCAAGATGATAGAACCATTCAACACATCAAGCCAAACATGCTCGCAATAGATCTTACTCTATTGGACTGCTTATCAATGGAAAAAGTACGCAAATCACTCAAGACCCAGTCAAGAGAGTGCCTCCAGGTGGATGCGCATTTCTTGAAGGATCACACCACAAATACAGGAACACAAGATAGATGAAATGCTTGAAAATATAAAGTATTCCAGATAAGAGATATAACCACTTAGATAATTGTTCTACAACACATAAAAGACTTGCATGTGAATATAAATATGAGATCCGTATGCTTGCAAGTGTGAAATGTAAATTGCCAATGTTGTAGACCAAGGATTAAGTTAAGTGATTAAGTGAGATTTATTTTAATTCTTTCTAAGTGTCAACCCAAAACTTCCCTCTCCCAGTTACCAAGTGACTGCTCAAGAAGTTAGGCAACGAGGCCCACCCTAGCTTCATAGGTCAGTCCTAAGATCAGAGTACTCCTGGAAAGGACGTCGCACGCCGTGAGATCGTCCCCAGCCTAGCACCTTCCGTTGCCTTCCTCTGACCCCGTTTTAAATGGCGAAGATGGTTGGTAATGGTGTCCTATTAAGTCTAATAAATTTATTATTAAACCTATGACCTAAGTGTTGCAGTGTGTTTGAGTGCTTGTAGCTTGCTTAAAAATGCTGAAACTAAAAACTGAACAATGTGAAGGCTGAAGCCTTTAAATGACAAGATTGCAAGTTAAATTTAATTTTCTGAAAAGGGCCTTGGGGACCCAAAATCAAGAATGAGATTCAAGTTCAATGAGTTATGAAGTTATCACATGTGAAATAGAAAGCAATGGAAATAACTTGCGGAATTGTAGAATACGATTACTTTTAAAACTTCAAGATACCCAAGTTTGCATACATGTGTAAGGATTAAATACTGAAAATGTAAATGACTTGCATGCAAAGTAATGACGAAAGCAAAAGATCCACTATGCCTCCACGGGCTCTAAGCTATCTATTAGGTGTGAGATCTACTCTAGATTATTTTAGATTTAAGCATGCATGTAAGGAATCACAACTAAACTAGCTAAACTAAGCAAGGAAAGACAGAAAGGAAAATCTAACTAAAGCTTGCAAAGTAAAGATTGAAAGGAAAAGAATGCAAGCCACTTGGGTACACTCCTTTGGGCTTGCTTACAGTGTTTAGATGAAAGAGGAAGAAGAGAAACTGTTACCACTTTTGAAAGGAGATAGTTGAGGTGTGTTGTGCTTGAAATTTGGGCAGCATGCACCCTTGACCTGGCGAGAATCTGCAAAAATCACCAAGCTATTGCTTGCTGATTTGTGCTGCAACACACTCAAACAAAGTTAAGAAAATTCCCGTCTTTCAATAGAAATTCCCCACAAGTAAAACCCAAAAATTAAATTGATTATTGACCCATCTAAGCAAGTTAACCACTAAAATCTGAAATGAATAAATGACAAAAAATGAGCTGGAAAGAGAGAAAGTTTCTGAAGTTTTTATAAACAGTGAGGGTAGATTCCTGCTTGAATCTATCCCAAAATGCTCTTGAGGCAACCTGCAAACCTTAAACCAAATGTGAGATAAAACAATAGATAATATCTTGCATGCACAAATGATACAACACAGTTTATATTATTAGCATATACAAAACATATAGATGGGCAACTACACTATTGCCTCACCTAGCCTAGTAAACTAATTTACTTGAGCAACTATTGATTAATTCACAAAAGATTAAAATAATGATATCACCTCACAATAGATAAGAACACCAAGAACAAGTCCCGCATTCCACTATTCCTCCAAAGCTCTTTTTATTTCCAAAGGGAAGAGGTTGTAGCAACAAAGTTGCTCCAAGCTCTTCAAGAACAAAACCAGTGAAGCAATGTGAACAATAATGAGAGAGAGAGAGTGGGATGGTAAAAAAATAGTAGCATAACAATACTGTGAAGAATGGTGTATAATGAGGGAGTGAGAGGTCTCTTAAATAGCCTTGAGGGACCAAGAGACCCCTCTTGGATCTTTGACAAGTGTCCAACATCCAAGGGAAGAGAACTCAAGCTAAAGAAGGCGTGTAGCTTTTAGGGTTGAGGCGAGTTTGGTAAGTGGGGTGAGTGGAGGATGAAGTGGCACCACAAAGAAGGCGCATTGGTTGAGGAGAAAGCGATGTCTTGCTTTAAGAGCGACCTTCTCTTTCAAACAAAACGTTTCCACTTTATTCCAAAGAGGAAAGCGCAAGTCAAAGAGGAAAGCGTGGGGAAAGAGGAGGAAAGCACATGCTTTGAGGAAGATGTGTGGAGGAGTGTGGATGGCACACTCCTAAATGACACGTGAGAGGTGGAGGAAAGGTGCACCTCATCAATGAGGGACCCACGACTCACTTTTAGTGGGTATCCAATCAAATGCATGGAAGGGGGGCACATTTACCAATGAAGGGGGCGCAAATCCCCATGGGTGATTAATTAAATGTGGGTAAATGTGGGTGTAAAGGTTAGGAAGTGGGGTTGGGTAGGTTAGGGAGTCTCTCTCAATCACATTTCACCTTTACTTTACCTTATTTGATCATTTATTACAAAATTGACATTTTCCCATGTCTTGGGATTAGCAATTAAAATTGCTTTTATCTGAATAAGACTCCTAAGTGGACAAAACCCTAACAAAACTTGTCTGACTGAGCCGAAACTTGGTCCAAGGGTGTAGGGGGTCTCATTCCATTTCTTTTGAGTACAAATACCCCTACCAAAAGCCCAGGGACCTAGCTTTTACAATTTTTCATAAAATTAATTAATTAATTTAATTCCCAACCTTAGGAAAAATTAATTAATTAAAAAAACCTATCTAGACTGGACTAAAAACCACAATTTTTTTTGTGGTGTCTTACATGGTCATTTACATTGTTCCTAAACACTAGCTACCAGAGAATGACTTCATTAGAACGCCTTTCACCGCTTTGGAGGATTTATTGTTAGTGGGAGTGAAAAACTCAAGGGAGATTAATAAGGCTGTTTAGGCCAAATCAACCTCTCGAGGATTAAAAACACCCAGTGAAAGGAACTCTCCTAATGAAGAAATCCTAAGACAACTGACCTAACCATGATCCATGTAGACCTATTACATTATTAATCCATGCAAGGGTGCGGAAATCCCGCTTACAAAACTGTGTGCTGGAGCAAAAAAATGCCCTGTAGAACCAAAAAGTCTTCGACTTATTTGCATCTGTTGATGCATATCTTCATGGTACATGGATTTGACCCCCTAGTTGAATAGGCGGTCAACATCTAGCTCCACATGGGGACGTGTGTTCGATCTTCTCACATGGGACGGAGAGCATACGAGAATCCAACATCTACAAAAAGGTGCTCACCAATATCCAACATAAGCATACATATATAAATGAATAAATAAAATGCTATAAACAACATTTACATAATGAAATAAATATTGTACAACATCTATAACTGCAAAATGAATCTATGATATAGAAATAATTCTAAGTACATATCAGCATAATGAATAAAATAATACAAAACTGAAATACAAGGAGAAGGGTTAGAGATATGTTATAGAGGCTGTCCCTTCGGACACCAAGTTGCCAAATGAAGAACACTTCAAGGAGGGGTCCGCTTGCTGGCATGTTTGAATTTATGTCGTCCTGCTGGTTGAGAAGAGTTGCTAGAAGACTAATACACTTTATGCCGACTTCTGATCGTTTCATGTGAATCCCAGTTTTTAACCTTAGGCCAATGTGGGTAGTTCCCCTTAAAAAAATTCTGATGGTCTTCCATAGGTGCCAAGTGCGGAGTCTGTGAATTCAATTTTCTTTAAAAGGCTTGGCATATGTTTTCTTAGGGATGATATACTTTACTTTTAAACTATTAACCTTATCATCATTAATGATTTCCATCAGATTTTCATCACATAATCTATCTTTAATTTTCCCAATTTTTGAAAAATAAGGAGGGTGTGGCCCAAGAATTCCGTCTGACTTGCTTTGACATCTAACTGACTCTTTTGATGAAGGTTGAGCTGATAACAAATTCTCTACTGACAAATTTGACTCTGACTTTAATTCTGAAGGAGGCAAACTATTATCTATTTTATCCAAATCTCCCTCAATGAAAAGTCCATCAAAAGAATCCATGGGGTCCCAAACATTACAAATGCTTGGGGGTTTACTATTTAAGTCCATCTTGGTAGACGTCACGGGAGTAGACTCTATCTCATAACATCCCATTTCTACTTCCCGATATACAATCTCATTATCTTTTATCCGAGGATCTTCCACATGATACTTTCTTTCCAACTCTCTATTTAATCTAAACGTTAAACCATTTGGAGTTGGAATGGTGGCATAAGTTAAGTCCATTTGCAAATTACCACCTAAATCTGCAATTGTCTTTCTGTTTAGCAACATACCCCAAGTGTCCGACACATCAATCACAACAATGTCCATCTCAATCATAATATCAGGGAATGCAGCTAAGTGTACTTGTAATCCCTTAATCAAACCATGCACCACTATTGTTCTGCTATCCATAGCACAAATGTTATGATAAGGTCTAGATATCCTTAAGTTCAACTGCTCCATTACTCTCTTAGTCATAACATTTGGTGTAGCTCTTGAATCAAGCATACAATTATGAAGAGTAAAATCATTCACGAGCAAGGATAGGAAAAAGGGTCTATTCTTTTCATTCCCCCTATCCATATTTTGCAGAATAACTGGTGCATCCTGATAGGTTCTTGTTGGTGGAATGCCAACACTTGTCATTTGGCCTATGTTGGGGCTTACTAGCTTGGCCCCTTTCCATGGCTATCAACCTATTCTGCATGGCATTCATTTGACTAACATGTTCCTTCAATTGATTAGCATGATTAATTTCCATTTGTTTAATCAATTGAGTGAGTTCCTTAATGCCATCACTAGAGGGTTTTTGAGTTTCAACATTCTTCTTCTTCTCATCATTAAGTTGGGAAGAAGATCCTCTAGTAAAACCAGGAATGTTAGACTTCCTAGCATCTTGCATGTTCTTATCTATTTTGATAGTTGTGGCTTGTGCTGCTTTTAAATTCTGAGGATTCTTATCCCTTAAGGCATACCTCATTTCACCCTCAAAAGACTCCATATAATATATCAAGACTGCAACATCTGAGGGTTTTATGTCATTATGAAGACTCTTCACCAAACTGTTAAACTTAGTGTTGAACTCTTCGATAGTTTCATTCTCTTTCTTATGGCTAGAAGTGAGGGCGGCTAACTGAAACCTATGTTCCTTCTGATCACCCCATCTCTTCCTAAATTCTTCCAAAATGGAATCAAGGGTGCTAAACTTTGCTGGATCGAAATCAGTAAACCACTGAACAACATCACTTTCTAGTGAGTAGACAAATAGGGTCATCTTCACATCTTCTTAATCATGACCCCGACAATATCTCTCAACACACATCTTGAAATTCAAGATGTGAGACTTTGCATTGATTGCATTGTTTCCCTGAAACGTAGGTAATTTGTCTATGGCTTTCTCATGGACTTGGTGCGGGGCACCTTGGATTGCTGCAAAATTCAAAGGCCTCAAAAACAAACTCATGGTTGCGTTAGGAGTATTAGTGGGATTATTAACAGTTGGTTGATTATTAGTTTGGAATAAGAATTGGATATCAGTGAGTGCTTCTTCTCCAAGACTTTCAAGTAGCCTCCTAGGAGCAAGGCGATTTATCCTCCTCCTATAAACCTTTTCGGATTTAGGAAAAGAGTAAATCAATCCTTGTGCAATACTCCTAGTAATATACCTGACATATTTGTTCAATGGAGTCGCCACTTGGAAAAGAATCACATGAAATCAACCAATGCAAGTTCAAAGAATTTTACGGACTAAAGATTTTATTGTTTAGTTTTAAAAGAATAAGTTAAGTCGTTTTGACCAAGGATAAATGACTTATCTCTGGCAACGGTGCCAAAGATGTTGCCGTCCTTATTCACACTTGCAAACGTGAGCTAAGTCCTGCTCACTTAGTGTGTTCTCGAAGGCACAATGCCTAGGTTCAAAGTCTCTAGGTTCAAAGGCATAGATGAATGTAGATTAATGAGAGATTGTGTGGCCTCTTTAGAGGCTACCTTTTTGTTTGGAAACTTGCGGAGAACTTACCGAAGCCCCAAGGCCTCACCAGTAAGTTCACTAAGGGTGCCAGATGTCCAACACGGGGAGAACCTAGATCTCAAAGTTCCCGTCTGAATTCGCACACTCCCCTTAGGCGTTTTCCCGCGCATTAAGGTAGCAACTATTGAGATTTCCCTAATTAAACTACTCCGCACAACCAACTCTGGTTTTGATGAATCCTAGGATCGAGCTAGGCTCGCAAGGGTTCAGAGCATACACCGGTAATTGCGGGGAAGGTTTATTTTAAGCTTTGAAATAAAAAATAAACTTTGCAAAACTTGAAACTGAAAATGAACTTTGCAAGATTTTATTGTTGATAGCAAAAAGTAAAGTCTAAGCTAATCATGCATAAAGATTGAAATTACTTTTAAGCTTAAGTGCATGAAAGATTTGAGTGTTGTGTGTGTTTGTGAGATCATATAATAAGACTTGCAAGGAAATAAAGTAAAGACAAACGCACACAACACCAATCCCCCTAATGGGGATGAAGAAACTGGGCTCCAAGGGCCCGCTTTTATTGATCCTATTATTACAAGCGAGAACTGAGTTCTCTTTTCTCTTTTTTGAACTTTTAGACCCTTATAAAATGGATCAAACTAAATAAATTATTACAAAAGGGCTGTTTGAAGGTCTTGGTCTTCAAGGGTTCCAACTTGGGCTCAAATTTCTTCATGTTAGACTCAAATTCGCCAGAGTTTCCCCTTGTTTTTTTGTGGACCTGCTAAAAACCAGCAAAGAAAGTGATTATAATATGGTGAAAAACACTTTAAGAGACTAAACTAAAACTTAGAAAACTTGACCAAAAATTTCTGAAATTTTCCTTAAGCAAAAATGCAAATTTTTAGAGACTTTTCAAAGCTTTAAATGAACCTAAACTAAGCTATTTTAGGTGTTTTTGTTTGCTGTCCCAAAACAGCAAGCATAAAACCCCTAACTAGCTTGATCTACAATGCAAATTAAAGCAACTTTCTAGCTTAAGACTTAGATAAAAATTTATAGAAAATTGCAACAAAACTAAGCTTTGTTGAAATATTGTAACTGCAAAGAGTATTCTTACTATTATTGATATATTATTCATAGGATCAATCCCCATTGTGGATTGATCATGTCGGTTATTGTAATAGGACCAAATCCCCTTTTGCGGATTGGTCAAAAGACAATTGTAATAGGCAGACCTTAACTAGCTTGATCTACAATGCAAATTAAAGCAACTTTCTAGCTTAAGACTTAGATACAAAATATTGATAGAAAATTGCAACAAAACTAAGCTTTGTTGAAATATTGTAACCCAGTTATATTCGCCATTATTGATATATTATTCATAGGATCAACTCTATCAGGATTGATCATGTCGGTTATTATTGTAATAGGACCAAATCCCTTTGTGCGGATTGGTCAAAAAGACAATTGTAATAGGTATAATAAGAAGTTGGCCCCAACAGCTATTAAAGAGACCTTTAAATATAATAAAGGTGGGTTTACCCACCACTGTTGAGAAGTCGACTCTACTAGTGAAGAGACACTTCACACGCGGCCGTGACTTGTATAAATAAAGGAGGCTGCGCCTCATTTGAACACAACTCGCTTGCTTAGTTTGAAGGACAAGTTATGATCTGTTATTGGTAAAGGAGAGAGAGAGTGGCTATATCTCTAGGAGAGGACTTTCCTCGTATTAGCATAAGAGAGACTTTGGCATTGTATTGGTTATCTATTACAGAAGTTTTATCGGTTTTCCCCAGGAGGGTTTTTCCAGGATAAATGTTGTGTCTTTGGTGATTGTGTATTTCTCGATCTTGGATTGGCGCTATTGTTATCTAATGAAATGCAAACATCTATACAATGGCTTAAACATTAACATGGTATCAGAGCCAAGCCGCAGGAAGCATCTTCTAAGAGAAAACGTCATTGTTGCGCAGACTGCGAAATTAGGGTTTTCAAAAGTGAATCTTTCATCCCTAAAACTATCTAGAAAGCTGCGCCCTCCCACAAGGATCAATTTGACATCAATAACGATCTTTCGCTATCGATCTCTAAAAGTGAAACCCTAGTTTTCACAAAGTACCAGAAAACCGGTGTACTAGAAGTGCCATAAGTACTAGAGTACCAGAGGTAGCAGAAAACTAGAAGCACCATTCTAGAAATCCGCAGATCTAGTTTGGAAGGGTAAAAGTTGGCTTTCTCAGATCCAAGCATGCCAGGCTATTCGCCTCAGCCAATTGCACCTCTTGGTAAGTTCAAAACTTGATTTTGAGCACTTTTAATTTTTGGTCATTTTCCTAGCTCCAAGTAAAGATGTATGCAAGCATTGCTTGTCGACAAGTTAGAAGGAGGAAACTTCCAGAACCGAAGTATAGGGATTGGGCCTCATTCTTGAAGAGACGACTTGAGTAAGACTGGCCATAATTCAATTTCCCTAACTTGAAGATGCCGCAGTGTAAAGATCGTGCGACACAATAAGGGCCAAAGAATCATTGCGCCAATCAAAGACTATTCGATCCCTTTGGTAAAATCTAAGAAGACCCCTAAAGAAATGCTTGATGCCTTGACCGTGACTATATGGAAAGAACATAAACCGGAAGTTGAATCTTAGAACTCAACTCAAGAATACATGATGCAAAGAGCAGAAATGATTCGTGAATACCTTAATCTCGACCAAAGAATGCCTAGAAGCTATTGAGTATACCATAGATCAGTATCTAACTCATAATGATTTGTCCTAATGGTCATACAAGACCTTGGGATGCTTTCAACTAAACGATAGTGCTGTAGCGAGAAACTGAAGTTTGGATGCCCTATGGGAAGAATGCATCCGTGAAGAAACAAGAGTAGCGAATCGAAGCTGCTAATAGCTAAGGATGATGATCAAGCCCTAACTACTCACACCAAAGGAGGGAGGAAGAAAACCCTATTTCAAAAAGGAGACTCATAAAGAGCCTCAACAATCAAATAAATTCAATCATAAAGAATCTCAATCAAGGATATTTCAGAAGAAAGGAAAACTAAAGGAAAGAGACTAATCATTTATACGATGCTATCATTATGACAAGATGAGACACATCATGTTTTGGTCCAAACGCTAAAACGAGAAGAATACAAGAGAAAATAAAAGAGGTTCCATGCCCATGTAGTCAAATATGAAGAGCCACCGGGTGAAGATGATGAGAGAGAGGAGATCAAAGACCATATCTTGATCTCAGCCCTCTCAAGATCCGTATCACCTGGAGAGGACACTTGACTCATTGATAGTGGTGCATCCACATGACTGACAAAGAAATATTCCCTCTTGTATCTCAGAGAAGAAGCTTTCTCAGAAGTGACACTTGGTGATGATTACTGCGATCCCATCAAGGGAGGAGAATCAAACCATAAACCGAATCCGTGGAATTCACTAAAAATGAAGGATCATATGTACCTTCCGCTTCTGAAGAAGAACCTACTCTCCATTTCAAATTTAGAAAAGAAAGGCTTCGGAGTTGCCTTTATAGATAGAGAAGTTCTTATGGGCTAAGGGAGAAACTTTAAATGAAGCTATCGTCATTGGAAATGAAGAAATGGCTTGTATAAATTAAAGGGTCACCTGTATCGCTAAGAATCTACGCCATTTAAACTCAAGGAACTTTGGCATAGAACATTAGCCCACATCAACTAATGTAGGCTTACCATACATATAAAGCGGCCACAGGTTTACCGTAACTCAAAGGTGACCATAAAGGTGTGTATGCAAATGGATGTGCACAAGGGAAGAATATCAAGAACCCTTTTCCGGGTTTCTGGACAACAAGACAGTATGAGTCCTAGAACTCATCCATTCGTGATGTGTGTGGCCCAATGCCATTATCCTCCATTGAAGGGTATACTATGTATCATTCATCGATGACACCATGTTCCGATATATTTTTTTAAATTAAAAGATGAAGTGTTCAATAAGTTCACCTTGATGTAGAGAACCTTCAGCAGACCAAGATACCCGCTAAAATGATAATTTATGGAGAATATACCCTCAAAAAAGCTTCAGAGCTCGCAGCGATGTTGGAATCAATAGGGAACTCACTACTCCTATAATCCCCAACAAAACGGTGTAGCGGAAATAAAGAATAGAACAATAATGGAATTTATGAAGACTATGATCCATGATCAAGATCTCCTATGTGCTTATGGGCAAAAAAAAAAATGGCAACTGTATATGTGCAGAAACGATTATCCCATAGTGCACTTGGGCTCACATACCTAAGAGATACCAACTAAAGAAGCGTGAGGTAAGCCATCTCAAAAATATTTTATCGCCCGATGTTTATTCATATACCTAAAGAAAGAAACAACTCGACCCTTCAGGAAAGAAGAAATATTTGTGGGATAATCGTGGAGGTCTCCATACTTCTATAATCTATATATACCAAAATAACATCACATTGAGATCAGTGCGATGTGACCTTTGATGAAGATGCTGTCACAAACTAAAATATGCCACCATGAAGTAGCAAGAGGAACCCGTGAATCCCCATCATCAGAATGATGAGGTTCCCATAGTCGCTAGAACTAAGGAGGGAGTCGAATCCCCATGAGGAACTCTAGACACCGCGATAGTAGAAGTGCAAGAACCTCCCAGATGACGATCCTCCATAAAAAGAAAGCCAACTTGGGCTAGAGGAGCCTATTCAAGATGGAGAGAAGTAACGTGTTCCCAAGGAATCACGAGATTGCGTGAAAAGCATACAGCTTCTTCCGCTTATACGGCTTTGATGTGTGTTCTTCTAGAAGAGGAGCCTACCCGCTTTGAAGAAGCCTATCTAGAGGAAAGAATGGGCGATGCCATGACAGAGGATACCAATCCACAATGAAGAACGGAGTATGGGAAGAACCAGGACCAAGAATAAAGATGCGGTATCCTCCGGATGGCTCTTTCAAAATAAAACATGTCGATGATGGAAGTATTGAGTAGCTATAAAGGCAAGATTTGTTCGTATTTTTCCCGTAAGGAAGGCATTGACTATGAAGACATTCGCTCCTCGTGGTTTATTACACTTCGAACAAGACCATCATAGCTCTTGCAAATTAAGATGCATGGAAGCCGCAGATGGACGTTGAAGATGTAGCCTTTCCCAAACTAAGTGTCATCGTAAGAGGAAGTGTACATAGAGAACCCTCAAGGATTTGAGGTTGAAGACAGAGTCCTATGTCCAGATTGAAGAAAGCCTTATATCGGATTGAAGCAATTCGGTCTCTGGTGGGTCAGATAGACAGCTTTGACGAGCTTAGGCTTTTACCTGCTATAAAGCGACTCCAAATCCCCACTTCAAATACCAATGGAGCCGCATTGCTGCTATATGTGTGGATGACTTATTCTTACTCGGAGAAGAAAAGCTCATCAATGTAAAAAAGACTTGCCTCGGAATTTGAAAATGAAAGACCTTGGCCTAATGCATTATTTCTTAGGGTTCTGAGGTGCTGGCGTAGTCCCAGAGGATCTTCTTTTAACCAAGGAAGCACGGTCAAATCTTAAAGAGATTCCACATTAGAATGCCCATGAATACACCCATGGAAAAAAAAAAGTTGAAGCTCCTGGTAGACACTTCGTCAGAATTGATTGATGCCACAATCGTGATAGGGCAAGATTATTGATCATGTACCGACGCAACACCGACATTTGCTTTTGCCGGAACACCTTGGAGTCAAGCCGGTAGAACCCGTGACGTGTTCACTTAGTGGTCAGTAAAGATGTGTGATGAGGTACCTCAAAGGTACAATAGATTATGGTCTCACTATGATGGAGATCATAATTTCACATTGAGTGGATATACCGATGTAGATTGGGCAGGAAGTGCTCGACAGGAAAAGCACTTCAGATGTTGTTTCAGTCTTGGGATCGGCGATCTCGCGGGCAAGTAGGAAGCGCACTAGTATCGCTTCCTCAAAGACAACGGAAGTAATACATTGCTACATGTTCTCGGCTTAGTCGCTGGGTTATATGGCTACGAAAAGTTGGGTCGAATCGATCTATTTGACTGGAATGAGAGCAACCGTGGATTCTCGCGTGACAACTAGAAATGCGATAAGCAAAGATGACGAGAATCCTCAGATTCCACGGAAAATTAAGGCACATAGGATCATGATCATTACATCCTCATTATGGAGTACGAGGATTAAAGCTCCATTAGCACGCGATGAATAGGGTTGCCATGTGCTGACCAAGCTCTATCTGTAAGTTTGAGTACTCGATAAGCTTGGCTTAGTCCCAAAGGACCTTCCTCAAAAGGGGAGATGTGATGTTCTTGCTTCACCTAGTCACGACGAAGCAAGATGTGATGTGTTCCTCGCTTCTCAATTCCAGAAGTTGCCGACGTAGCAAGATGAGATGTTCGCCCGTGACGTAGCGAAAATGAGATGTTCCTGCTTCCTCGCACCCAGCTTAATAGACATAAAGCAAGATGAGATATTCCCGTTTCGACCCAGCTTGTCGACGTGAAAGCAAGATGAGATGTGTTCCTTGGTTTCCATTGAGCTGTCGACGTGAAGAAAGATGAGATGTGTTCTCGGGCTCGATCGAGTTGTCGACGTAGCAGATGATGAGATTAGCAATCGAAATTCCTAAAATGGATAGCCGGAAGCGCAAAGCCTAGTATCCCCGCCTAACCTCGGTGGTTGTGACGTGAAAAGGATCGAGTATCTTGCTCGCTGAGTGGCCGTGACAAAGCAAGATTTATGAAGAGATGAGACAGTATCAGCCCAAATTTTGACAACCGTGGACGTGCAGTTAGTCTTGTATTATTATGATGAGCCAACCATGTGCTGTGATGATGACGTATCGGTTTTTAGACTAATACATATTGATGTAGATGATGATACATTCCTTTGAGAATGACGATGCTGTTTATGAAGAAAACTTCCGGCGATTTATAGATAATGCCAACCAAGATGATAGTGATGATGCTGTCCTCCCACTTGATGCTGTCCTCTCAGATGAAGAATACCCCTTCTTGTTAAGGGGAGTGTTGGAATAATGTAACTCAGAAGGGTATTCTTTATTATTATTGATATATTATTCATAGGGATCAATCCCCATTGTGTATTGATCATGTCGGTTATTGTACAGGGACCAAATCCCTTTGTGGATTGTTCAAAAGATAATTGTAATAGGCGTAATAAGAAGTCGGCCCCCAGCAGCTATTAAAGAGACCCAGAAATATAAAAAAAAGTGGGTTTACCCACCCAGCTTTGAGAAGTCGGCCCCCGCTAGTGAAGAGACACTTCACGTGTGCTAGACTTGTATAAATAATGGAGGCTAGCGCCTCACTTAGACACAACTCAATTGCTCATTTTGAGAGACAAGTTCAGATCTGTTACTGGCAAAGGAGAGAGAGTGGCACATATCTAGAGAGGACTTTTTGTATTAGCATAAGAGATCTCTTGGCATTGTATTGGCTATCTATATTAAGGAAGTTTTACTGGTTTTCTTCCCCCTAGAGGTTTTCCCAGGATAAAATGTCAGGTTGTGTCTCTTGTGATTGTGTATTTCTCAGTGATCTTGGATTATGCTATTGTTATCTAATGAAATGCAAACATCTATAATAATGGCTTAAACATTAACAAGATCTACTCTTTTAAATGGGAAAGTATTGAAACTAGATCTAAGACTTTATGCAAGCAACAATAGATGTTAAAATTGATCTTTCAAAACACATCTAATTGACATGCAAGCAAATAATGAGGGCGGAAGAAGAAAATTTCTGATTTTGGAGCCTTCGCTTGAGCGTGGAACTCTTTGGGCTATGGGGTCCCTTGGGTGTGAGGAAGAGGGAGGACGTCTTCTTGCGAACTCTTGGACAAACACTAGATGCAAACTGGAGCTTTGCTTCTCCAAGGACTGGATCCTGCATGCTACAAAGAACACTTGCAAATACCTGTAAACTTGGTGTTTCCTACACAAGAAACCTTAGTTGCACATTAGTTTAAACAAAAACAAGATATGCAATATAAGCTTCAAATATAGATAAACAAATGGATTAGAAAGCAAATAAGCTAAAGAATCCACTCTAATAAGATAACAGTATCCCTACGATTAGCCAAATTACACAATAGATAAATGCAATAAATCAAAGCAACATCACCTCAAATTATGTCCAACATCTATCCACACATGAGCATCAAATACCAATAGATGACCTCCAAAGTCTTTTTATTCCAATATAGAAAATATATTACAAGAATGTATAGCAAGGTCGCCCAAACTCCAACTAGCTAAAAGGAGAGGGGTAACCTTC
>SNQJ01S0057266.1:103717-119127 GCA_010110895.2 Picea sitchensis
GCTTGAGTGCTGTGACGTAAAGCAAGACGATGAGATGAGACAAGTACTGAGCTTCCAGCTTGACAGCTGTGACGTAAAGCTAGTCTTGTATTATGATGAGCCAGCCTTGTGCTGTGATGATGATGACGTATCAGTTTTTAGACTAATACATATTGATGTAGATGATGATGGCATTCCTTTGAGAATGACGATGATGCCGATGAAGAAAACTTCCGATGATTTATAGATATGCCAACCAAGATGATAGTGATGATGCTGTCCTCCCACTTGATGCTGTCCTCTCTCTCTCGCATGGTGTTGCTGAAGAATACCCTTCTTGTTAAGGGGGAGTGTTGAAATATTGTAACTGCAAAGAGTATTCTTATTATTATTGATATATTATTCATAGGATCAATCCCCATTGTGTATTGATCATGTCGGTTATTGTAATAGGACCAAATCCCCTTTTGTGGATTGGTCAAAAGACAATTGTAATAGGAAGAATAAGAAGTCGGCCCCAGCAGTTATTAAAGGGACCCAGAAATATAATAAAGGTGGGTTTACCCATCCAGTTTGAGAAGTCGGCCCTGCTAGTGAAAAGACACTTCACACGTGCCAGACTTGTATAAATAAAGGAGGCTAGCGCCTCACTTAGACACAACTCACTTGCTCAGTTTGAAGGACAAGTTCTGATCTGTTACCGACAAAGGAGAGAGAGAGTGGCACATATCTAGGAGAGGACTTTCTGTATTAGCATAAGAGATCTCTTATTGTAATAGGACCAAATCCCCTTGTGATTGGTCAAAAAGACAATTGTAATAGAAGAATAAGAAGTCGGCCCCAGCTATTAAAGGGACCCTGTGAATATAATAAAGGTGGGTTTACCCATCCAGCTTGAGAAGTCGGCCCTCAAGTAGAAAAGACACTTCACACGTGCTGCACTTTAGAGCAATAAAGGAGGCTGGGGCTACTCTCACCTAGACACAACTAACTTGCTCAGCTTGAAGGACAAGTTCTGATCTGTTACCCACAAAGGAGAGAGAGAGTGCACATATCTAGGGAGAGGACTTTCAGATAGCATAAGAGATCTCTGGCATTGTATTGGCTATCTATATTAAGGAAGTTTTGTCATTTCCAGAGGTTTTCCCAGATAAATGTTGTGTCTCTGTGATTGTGTATTTCTCGCTGATCTTGGATTATGCTATCATATCTAATGAAATGCAAACATCTATAATAATGGCTTAAACATTAACAAGATCTACCTTTTAAATGGGAAAAGTATTGGAAACTAGATCTAAGATCTTTATGCAAGCAACAATAGATGTTAAAATTGATCTTTCAAAACACATCTAATTGACATGCAAGCAAATAATGAGGGCGGAAGAAGAAAATTTCTGATTTTGGAGCATTCGCTTGAGCTTGAAATTCTTTGGGCTATGTGGTCCCTTTGGTGGGAGGAAGAGGGAGGACGTCTTCTTTCGAACTTTTGGACAAACACTAGATGCAAACTGGAGCTTTGCTTCTCCAAGGACTAGATCCTGCATGCTACAAAGAACACTTGCAAATACCTGTAAACCTGGTGTTTCCTACACAAGAAACCTTAGTTGCACATTAGTTTAAACAAAAACAAGATATGCAATATAAGCTTCAAATATAGATAAACAAATGGATTAGAAAGCAAATAAGCTAAAGAATCCACTCTAATAAGATAACAATATCCCTATGATTAGTCAAATTGGCTAATAATAGATAAATGCAATAAATCAAAGCAACATCACCTCAAATTATGTCCAACATCTATCCACACATGAGCATCAAATACCAATAGATGACCTCCAAAGTCTTTTATTCCAATATAGAAAATATATTACAAGAACAGGCAGCAAGGCCTACCTAAACCCAACTATTAGCTAAAAGGAGAGGGTAACCTTCTCGATTTATTACAACTGGGTGACACCCCATGAGAGAATGCACTATGACGAGGAGATGCTAAGGATGAGGGAGTACATAGAGTAGAGTAGAGATGTGCATAGAGTTAAGGGGAGATGGAGTGGCACATAGAGTAGAGTAGATATGTGCATAGAGTAAAGGGGAGATGGAGGGAGGATGTGAGGTGGAGTAGAACTAGGGTGTGAGGGAAAGTGCTAG
This sequence comes from Picea sitchensis, assembly GCA_010110895.2. NCBI lineage: Eukaryota > Viridiplantae > Streptophyta > Pinopsida > Pinales > Pinaceae > Picea > Picea sitchensis. Next base: position 105,845 of record SNQJ01S0057266.1, read on the forward strand.
CATAGGGATGTGCACCATCTCTCCCTAATGCACCACCTAGCAAGGGAGGTCGAGTCCTAGCTTTGGGATTATCTCCCATGTACACATCATCATCCGAGTCGCCTTCCTCTCTAGTAAACTCTTCCAAGCTCTGAAAGGACCTAAAACTCAGGAAAAACATGTCCCTACATGTTTCCTAACTTTTAGCATTTTTCCTAAATTTTAGGGAATTTAATTAAAAGACCATTTTCTGTCTTTTTTCAAGATAAATACATTTTTAAGTGATTAAAATCACTTTTTTTCCTAGACAGAAGGGGAATAGGGTTTAAAGGGTGCTCTGGCTTAGAAAACAAGCACAAACATGGCATCTAACAATGATTGATGCCATATTTTTACAATTTATTGACTTTACATCAAAAAATTTCTGTTTTGCGGGAAATTTATTATTTGACCAAAACATAAAAAAAACCTATGGGGACCTAGTGCAATTTCCATATGACTCAATAGACATGACCTAGCATGAACTCATATACATTTAGACACTAGACATTGGTTATACCATGCCAAGGCCTAACCACCAGCACATACTCTAGCTTTGGAGTTAGTCTGGAGTGAAAAACTTAGAAATTATTAATCGCCCACTAAGGCATGCAAAAAAATAATTAACAAGTGAAAAAAAACAATCTAGAGTACATGCTCGTACGCAGGTCTTAGGTGGCCAATAGTCTTCTACAACTTTCATGCTCAAGTCATTTATTACAATGCCCCAGAGGGATGGAAATTTGGAAAAAGGTGGTCTTTAAAAGACCTGCTTAATCTGTGAACTCTGACTTCTGAGCATCTGTTTGCTCAGTCTCTGGCGACTCATCTACAAATCCAGCTAGTGCAACTTGGTGGATACCATAACGCACACTTCGAAAGAATACCAAGGGAAGCTTTTCAAGCAGTGACAACAGATCCAAGGGGATCTTGGACATCATACATTCAGATGTATGTGGACAAATGACGATACCTTCTGTAGGTAACTTTTTGTACTGTCATTTTCATTGATGATTACTCAGGTAAGACATGGATCTATTTCTTCAAAGCAAAAGATGAAGTTTTCAATAAGTTTCAAGAATTTAAAGCCTCGGTGGAAACTTTCTCTAGACGAAAGATTAAGATCTTGAGGTCAGATAATGGAGGTAAATACACCTCAAATGAGTTTAAAGATTTTTGCAGAGAAGTAGGAATTAAGAGGGAGTTGACAACCCCCTACAACCCCAAGCAGAATGGGGTTGTAGAGAGAAATAATAGATCGATTGTAGAAGCAGCTAAAGTGATGATCCATGACTAGAGCTTACCCATGCATCTTGTTGAAATATTGTAACTGCAAAGAGTATTCTATTTATTATTGAGTTATTATTCATTAGATCAATCCCCTTTTGTGGATTGATCATGTTGGGCATTGTAATTGACCAAATCCCTTTTTGTGGATTGGTCAAACCCTAAATATAATATGTAAATTGAGAAGTCGGCTCCCAGGCTAATTAAATTGGTTTTAACCACTAAGAAGACAAGTCGGCCCTGCTCAATGAAGTGACACCTTTCCAACACCTGCCTCTTTGTATAAATAAAAGAAGCCAACGCCTCATTAACTCACTCACTCATTCACTCATCAAGCGCACAAATTTGGAGAGCTGCAGTTGGGAGAAGAAGGAAGAGAGAGGCGCATTGCTCTCATTATTGTATTTCTTACTTTTGATCTTTGTTTCAGACAGGTCACAAGTGATAGCTCTAAAGGAGCTACTGTGACGATTATTCGTGCTATTGTTTTATTTACTATTATCAAAAGAGTATTATTCTTGCTTGTTGTTTTGTTGACCTTGTTTCAGGTCACAGGTAATAACCTTGAGGAAGCTATAGTAAAGGTTGCAGAAGGTAATAGATTAGATAAGACATGAAGCAGACTATGTACATAACCATATACATTCATGTACCAAAGAAGATGAAGAAGAAGCTATCTTTTGAAATCCAAAGTATCTCATATGGAGATTGATTGTAAGGAGCACAAGGCTCCAAAGATGACCGAACATTAGAGCAAGCACTCACAGTAGACTTGTTCAAAGGATAATGAAGCCACCTTGACAGGAAGCAGAATTCACTTGAAGTCTGACTCAGATTTTCATATTTAGACTTGGTATTCAACACCAAGTATACCCCTTAAGAGATGATGAAGTCCTTGTAGACTCAGAAGAAATCTAGAGTAAGCCTGATCTTAGAAAGGATCAGATGAAGAAACAACTTTTAGGACTGGGAGACAGATGCCATGAGAAGACTAGATCGTAGCTTCAAAAACTTCTAGGAGATATGAAATCTCCTGGGAAGATTCCCTTGTTTCAGTGACAGAGAAGGAAGCCAGTTGGAAACACTAGAATATGGATTTTTCCGTGAGAAAAAACTAGAAGAGAAGTCAATATTAAATTCCAAGATTGATCTAATAGATCAAGCATGTTGCAGATGTACAAATCTTGATGAGTGTCCAGAGAATTCTCCCAGCAAGAGGGAGAAGACTATGACAAGACACTTACTCCAATAATTGAAGAAATAGTTCCAGTATTCATGAAGACAACCAGAACAACCATGATTCATATATAGTATGAGATGCATGGGGGAGCAATCTCCATATTTAAAATTGAGTGGCGGTTGGTGCAGTACATTAGTTGGGTCATTGAGACATGACTACAATAAAAGATAGAGTTACCTCCATGAAAGAAGAAGAGCTACATTCAATATCAGTTATTGAGCCACTCTTAGTTTCAAATGAAGTTGTTGCCATGATGGAGTAGAGGAGTTACTTTCTGATTTCAACAGTCACAGTGAGAATGGAGCAACCATTCTCAGCTTCAGAGTAGCTGCAGGTGCAGAGTCCTAGTTCCAGAAGGAACAATTGTAGAAAGAAAAGAGGACATACTCTCAAGTAGTGAGATAGATAGTGCTTTGCAGAGAGCACATAGAGTCAACACATGATTGTGCAGATTGAATTGCAGCTGAGTAAGTGTACTAGATTGGTACAATGTAATTTGAAAATTTGGTTTGAAGTTGAAGATAGAAAGACTCAGGTCTGCAGGTTGAAGAAGGCTCTCTACAGGTTGAAGCAAGCTACTAGAGCTTGATATGGCAGAATTGACAGTTTCCTGACGAGCTTGGGCTTTACCAACAGTAAAACTAATTCTTTACTTCAAGGTTATGAGTGATGAGCCAATTATATTGTTGCTACTATATGTAAATGATGTATTCTTGACAAGATGAAGACAAGCTCATCACAGATCGTAGAAGAAGCTCGCTACAAAGTTTGATAAAAGACCTAATGCATTATCTCTTAGGTCTTGAAGTTTGGCAGAACCCAGAGAAAATCTTCCTTAACCAAGGGAAGTATGCCTAATGCATTATAACTTAGGTCTCGAAGTTTCATGTGAACCTGCAGAAAATCTTCCCAACCGCTGGAAGGCGATGCGGTTGAAATAATGAAGAGGTTTGATATGTTGAAATGTAAATCTATGTACACACCCATGGAAACAAAGCCGAAGCTCTTGGTAGATACCTCGTCGAATTGGTTGATGCTACTATGTACGGACAAATTATTGGTTCTCAGATGTATCTGATGAACACTAGGCCGCATATATGTTTTGTCTTTGAGTCGATCCGTAGAACCTTACTTGTCTACCTTGATGATGCAAACATGGATGAGATAATTCTATGGGTACTTTGATTTTGGTCTCTGTATTACTAGAGATCATAACTTCAGATTGTATGGACATACTATTTTAGATTTCATTGGAAGTGATTTCATAGAAAGAGCACTTCAGATGTTGTTTCAAATTGGGTCAACCATGATCTCATGTATGCAGTAAGAAGCAATCAAGTATCATTCTCAAAGATGACAGTAAACATAATATATTGCAACATGTTCCACAAGTTATGAATCCATATGGCTTCGATGTTGCTGATGACCCATTTGATCCGAGATGGAAGCCGCCGATCCCCATATAGATAAATCCATAGTTGTATAAAGATGATGCGTTCCATGATGAGTCAAAGCACATAGAGGTCCGATTACCATCTTCGATATGAGCAGAGGAGCTTACGCAAAGCTCCATTATGTTGGTACGGATGAGCGTGTTGTTGATGTGTTGAGCAAAGCCTTTGTCTCATGTAGTTTAAGACCCTTCGAGACAAGTTTGGTGTAGTCCGAAGGACCTCCCGAAGTGGAGTAGTGGGTTACGCCAACCTAGTGTTGGAAGATTTCCAACTTCGTATAATGTTGTTGTATGCCGCCAGAAATAAGATTTCCAACTTCGTAACATGTTGTTATGATGCCGCCTTAGTGTCGGCCATTTTCGCTTCCATGTTGATGTTGTTGAGATGCCTCGTATTGAAGATTTCCAAATTTCGTACGATGTTGTTGAGATGCCACCGTATCGAAGATTTTCAAATTTCTCAGGTCGATGTTGTTGAGATGCCAACTTCGCGGCATAAGATTTCTAGCTTTGTGTCGATGTTGTTGATACGTACCTTGTGTCAAGATTCCCAAATTTCTTCAGGCCGATGTTTTGAGATGCCACCGGTCAAGATTTCCGGCAAATTAGTGTCGATGTTGTTGAGGATGCCACCAGGTCGAAGATCAGCCTTTAGCGCCAGTCATGTTGATGAGATGCCGCTTCGGTATCAAGATTTCCAACCAGTGCCGATGTTGATGATGCTCCAACCTTTCAGACGCGGATACCGGGCCAAGCAGTCGATGCTGTATCAACCTTGGTACCGTTATTGATGATGATGATGTATTAAACAGCTACTAATCCATGTTGATGATGCTATTCCAGCCCCCGCTTTGATGATGATATTGATGATGAAGAAAACTTTGATGATTTATAAGAGCCACTGTCTATGTCAAGCATGTTGCTGCCCTCTCTTTCTTGATGATGTTTTAGAATACCCCTCTTGTTAAGGGGAGTGTTGAAATATTGTAACCCGCAAAGAAAAGAGTATCTCTATTTATTATTGAGTTATTACTCATTAGACTTCAATCCCTTTTGTGGATTGATCATGTCGGTATTGTAATAGAACCAAATCCCATTTATCAATGTCCCTAAATATAATATGCAAATTGATAAGTTGACCCCCAGGCTAATTAGTGGTTTTAACCACTAAGAAGACAAGTCGGCTCCTACCATTGAAGAGACACCTTTCTAGCACCGGCCACTTGTATAAATAAGTAAAGGAAGCCAACGCCTCATTAACTCACTCCACCATTCACTCATCAAGAACTAAGTTTGAGAGCCACAGCTTGGGAGAAGAAGAGAGCGATTACCCGTTGTTGATATTCTCTAGTGTTTTGGTTTATTGGTCTTGGCATTGTATTGGCTATTCATATTAAGGAAGTTTTGTTGCTTTCTCCCCCATTTAGGTTTCCCAGGATAAATGTCATGTACCTTGTGAGATTATGTTTCTCTCTGATCATATCTATGCTATGGATATCTAGTAAGTTGAAAAGAAACCTAATAATAGCTCAAACTTAACACATCTACTCTGTAAGCATCCAAGATACTTGTATATGTCCAAAATATAAGTCCTCACAAGATATTAGGGAACAAGACACTGTAAGAAGTATTCGTCGGAAAGAAGCTAGAAGTCAACCACTTGAGAATATTTTGTCATTCAAGTGTACATCCATGTTCCCAAGGAAAGAGAATGAAGCTGGAGCCTCGTGAGTTAGCTGGCACCTTCTGATACAAGAGACTGGCTTGCCAGGGCCACATCCCAACAAAGACAAATTGAGATCAACCAGGATGTTACATTTGATGAAGAAGCAACCTTTAGAAAACCTAGGGAGTCTCACATGATGAGGACAGAGAGGAGCAGGAAGCTCCAATGGATGCATTCATGGTTGACTCTACTCCAAAAGAACACAATCTAGATGGTCAGAATGAGACAATAGAGGCAGAGATACCTGTAGATCCACCCAAAGAATCTACAGCTACTCGTGAAGAGACTAGCATGGTCTAAAACACTTTATAGGTCAAGGACATGCAGCCCCAGCTGGGCTCCTTTTAGAGAGAGCAAGAGACCACCCGCCTACCTATGGTGTTGAGAGTAACTATTGATCCAAAACCCTCCACTTTGAGGAAGCCGCTAAGCAACAAGTGTGGAAGGATGCCATGATGGAAGAGTACCACTCCATCATGAAGAATGACGCGGTGGAAGTGGTTCTCGAGATCGTATGGAAGTCAATAAGGACTTCCAAGTGATCTACAAGATCAAGCATGCCGCATGACATCATAGAGAAGTACAAAACGATTTGTGGCTAGAGGATCTCTCCCAAAAAAGAGGGTAAGATTATGACGCAGATACTTGCCCTTCCAATAGCAAAGCACACTCCACTAACTCCATTATTGCTACCGCCCATTATGGGATGGAAATTACACTATATGAATGTCAAGATTGCTTTCTTGAACAATGTAATTGAAGAAGTGTATGGAGAGCACCTGTGTTTTGTAATCCATGGGAAGGAATCCTACGTTTGCGTGCTGAAAGCTTTGTACGGGCTTAAGGAGGAACCCATGGCATGGTACCTAACAGACAGTTATCCGATGAGATTTGGGTTTACCAAGAGTGATGCATATCCCAACTCATACAAGGTTGAAGATGGTTACCCATTGATTTTGGTCCCATATGTGGACGACCTATCCCTTACAGGGGATGAGAAGTCATTATCGGGTGCAAGAGGGAGATGGATTCATAGTTCAAAATGAAGGATCTTGGATTAATGCACTATTATTTGGGATTAGAGGCGCATAGAGGTCAGACAGATTTTCCTTAGCTACAGCCTATACAATTGAGATTCTGCAAAGATTCAGGATGATGGATTAAAAAAGTCCATGGCCACACCTATAGTTACAAATCAGAAGCTCTTGAGTGATTCTTCTTCAGGTTTGGTTGATCCCATGATGTACATACAATTGATCTACATCATTGGATGTACTTGGTTAACACTAGGCCAAACATATACTTTGTTGAACACATTGAGTCGATAATGGTTGAGCCTAGACATGTACATTTGATAGCAGCAAAGCATGTGTTGAGGTGTTCAAGATGGTATGGTTAGATATGGACTTAGATATGTCTCAAACAATGTATTAAGGTTGCAAAGTTATATAGACTTTGATTGGGTGGAGAGTGTAGTGGACGAGAAAAGCACATCAAGATGTTGTTTCCACTTTTGGGATCAAGTATGGTCTCATGGTTGAGCATAAAATAGACGTCAATGGCACTTTAGCGGCCATCAGAGGCAAAGTATATTGTAGTCAAGATTAAAAGTCGCGGAAGGTGGTTTCTGGTTGCTTGTAGGGTTATTTGATATAGAGTTAGAGACAACTTTGATACATTATGAAAATAAAAGTTGTGTGAAGCTTTAAGAGAATCCAACCTTCCATGACGTCAAAAGCACATAGAGATCAAATACCATTACATTCAAGACACATTTAAGTGTAGTGCTGGCGCTGGAGTCTCTATGACATATCCACGATGAGCAGATAGTTTGAACATTCTCACCAAGCCTCTGCCTAGAGCAAAGTTTGAATACTTCAGAGACAAAGCTTGGCGGATGCGTATCGTCCATGCTCGCTAGAGAGGGAGGTGATAAGCTTTCTCCACCGCTTCACTTTGGGACAAAGGCTCGCATTAGTCATGGGAGGACTCAGGGATAATATTATAGCCCGGTATGTCTTGGGATCTGTAGCATGGTTTTTAGGACCATGGCATAGCCTAGGGGCTATTGTAGTATTTTGCCCAATGGATGGGTGTGAATGGGACTACTAGGAGAGGAGAAACATCATAGCATAGTCGTGGAGACTATGGTAGTAGCTTTGTGCTACTAGGTTCGTAGTCGTGAGATTATGACTGGGCTGCATGGTAGTAGCTTTAGAGCTACTAGTTGATTGCAGCATAGTCGTGGAGACTATGACAGTAGTTTTGTACTACTGGATGGCATGGTAGTAGCCTTGGGATACTAGTTGATTGCATGATAGTCGTGGAGACTATGATAGTAGTTTTGTACTATTGGATGGCATGGTAGTAGCCTTGGGTTACTAGTTGATTGCAGGATAGTCGTGGAGACTGTGACAATAGTTTTGTACTACTGGATGGCATGGTAGTAGCCTTGGGCTACTAGTTGATTGCAGGATAGTCGAGTAGACTATGTCATTAGTTTTGTACTACTGGATTGCATGGTAGTAGCTTTGGGGCTACTAGATGATTGCAAAATAGTCATGAGACTATGGTGGTAGTCATTGGAGTAATAATAGAAAACATCTTGGAAGAATACCTCCCTAGCTAAGAGGGAGTGTTGACCTTTTTGGTAGCTGCGGGAGGTATTCCCTCCTGGACAACCTTTCTTAGAAGAGAAGACGATTCCAGAAGTCAAAGGAAGACCATTGAATAGTGGAAGAACACCTCGAAAGAGAAGTCGACCCACAGGAAAAAGAATAAAGCAGAATTAGAGCCTCCAGGAAGAGAAGTTGGCCCATAGGAAAAGATAAAGGGGAAATAAAATTTCCCAGAGAAGAAGTCGACGCCAGCTAAATTGACTTGAAGACTATAAATAAGGTGACGCCAGCTAAATTGACTTGAAGACTATAAATAAGGTGACGCCTTGCTCATTTGTACACACTCACTCACTCAAGTATCTCACTCAAGAAGAAGGCGCAAGTCTGAGGAGAGGAGAAGACGCAACTCTGCAGCAACTGGGGTTCTTGGTTATTCTTGGTGGTGGTTTCTCTTGTGCACTATCTCTGGGAAGGGGTGCCGTGGTTTTGTATGGTGCTGCTGTAGCTGCTGCTTGGTGTGCTACCTCTGATTGGTGCGCTAGACTTGTATCGGGGCTTCTTCATTATCAATTTGCTCTTGTGAGCTTGTTCATGGTTGGATTATATTATCAGAAGGAATCTATCTATGAAAGGTTGGCTGGGTTTTCCCCCGGGTTTGGGGTTTTCCCAGGATAACTCTTTGTGTCTTCTTGTGCTTGTTTATGATGCTCATATTTTCAGTATATGGTATATGATTGATACATATAAAAGAAGATCTAAATACACTGGTAAACCTATTGGTCTAAAAATTTAAGAAAATCTGTCACTCCATCTAGGCCAACTCCTAGCGAAGCCAAGGGGGGTAGTCCCTAAATAAAAAAAATCCAAGGCTTGAACTAAATCTAAGCAAAATTATTATTCTAGGAGTTTGTTGAACTCAAGAGCAAGATAACAAATGAATCTATACTAGTAACATATATGACAAATAAATGAAATTGCTTATGATAAAGATATCAACACGTAAAGCATTTATACATAGATGATATGAAATGAAAGCAATAGCTGATACTTGTATGTAAATGATAGTAAGCAAAGTGAAATAGAGACCAATGCCAATAAGGAAATATTGCTGCAAGATAAATGAAAATGCTACTGTAATGAAGATGTATTGCAAGTGCTCTTGATGAGTTTTATTATGAGTTTGTTAAGTGATTTAATTGTGATGTGGCTGTTGTGAGTGCAAACCACTTATGAGTGTGAAGTGTGTGTAGGTGATTTGCAAAAAGGAAATCTAATCTAGATTTGGCCCTCTAAGGATTATCCCTCAATTGGAAGCAAAGAACAATGTCGGAGGTCCAACGAGGAGAGTATCCCCCTGACTTCACACACAAGCTCAATACAAAATCCCAAACAATGAGCAATGTCGGAGGTCCAACAAGGAGAGAATAATTTCATTAATGAGTATCACCCTGACTTCACACAGAAGCTCAATGCGGGATCCCAATTAAACAATAATCAATATTGGATTTCCCTAATTAAAACTACTCCGCACTAACCAACCCTTGTTCTACGTGGAACTTACCTTTGGAGATCAAGCCAAAGCTCACATAGTAGGGGTCAAGAACATAATGGGGGGAGCTGAGGGAATGGTTTATTTTCAAATTGAAATGCATAAATTAAATTGCAATATTTGAAACTAATCTACATATTGAAATTTAATCTACAAATTGAGATCTAACTTAAGCTAATCTATGAAAATGAAATCTAAACTACTGTTTTGCGGTGCTGTGATTGATTTTATTACTGATTTTATCTTATTAACTTAGTGAAAATTGAGAGCATAAGCAAGATGGCAAAAACTGAGACAATTACACAAGACACCGATCCCCCAGGGGGGATGAAGACTGGGCATTGTGTAGCCCATTGATTTTATTAATCTAGATTACAATTTTTTTTGGTAAATGCTTGTGGTCCCTTATATGGAACAAGACCACTAAGCTTACAAGTTTTCAGAAATGTTTAGGAAGGAGGATAGGTGCTTCTGGGGTCCCAGATGGTCCAAATCCACCAAAATTTGTCAGAATCTCCCCTTGGCTGTCAGCAAACCTGCAAAAAACAGCAATTAAACAACCCAAAAGATGCCCAAAAACACTTTGGACAACTTGTGGGAAAAATTAAAACTTATAGTGAAAATTGTCTAGGATAAAAATAAACTAAACTAGCAAAATATGGCCACAAAGGCAAGCTGAAAGAGCAACTTCCTCGATGGTTTTATTGGTTGTTTGGGACAGCAAGAAATAAAGCTCTTAGTTTGCAAAATATGAACTTGAAAGCACTTGGAATTGAACTACCTTTTAGCTTTGAAAAATTTGAATTAACGCTTGCTAAAAAAGTGAGTTTCAATGCTAAATCTAAGCTTCAAATGGATTCAACTTTAATTGCAAAATGGATTTACCATACCAATGTATGCAAAGCAAGATGTAAAATGAAGATTTAAATGTTAAAAACTTTGCATGCAATACTTGGTAACCATAAATTTATTTAACTTTAAGAAAGAGTGGAAGATAATTGCTTGAAATGCCTAGAATCTTGGGCCAATGGAGTCGTTTTGATGGAACAAAGAGGGACTATGTCTTTCTTTAGATCTTGAAGAATGAAGCCAAAGCAACCGAACTCAAACTCCTCTTCAAGTGTGAGAACCTGAAACTTAGAAACTTCTTGCAAAACAAATTGTTAAAAGTATGGTGCTATCTACAAAAGAAACTTTAGAGAGCATGAATATCAACCGAAATAAGCATGCAATATAAATACATCTAATGTAAATGAACAATAGAATTATAAAGCAACCTAGATCTTCTAATTTTATACAATAAAGAGCCAACTCTTTTAGAAGGCCACGATTTACCAATTAGAAGCAAAAATACAAAAACAGATTATAGTTCACATTTGGCAATATGACATAGAAATTCCACACATGAACATGTTACACTAGTCTAACCTCCAAAGCCTTTTATTCCAACTCAAAAATCGTACAATAGCAATTACAAAGCAAACAATTCTTCCCAAGCTCCAACTAGCTTAACAAAGGATAGAATGCTTCAATATATAGCAATAGGGGTGCACTTCCCAAGGAGGGAGGGCGCACCACTTGGAGAGGAAAGAGTTGACAAGTGTGAGAAGTGGGGCTGCCACCTCTCACCCAACTCTCCTAATTTTCCACATCTTAACAAGGAAGAGGGAAGAGGAGCACCACCTCTCAAGAGGTGGGCAACCCTCTTCAAGAATGCACCACCTCTCCTCAAGAGGGGCACACCTCTCCTTGGTGGCATCCCCAAACTCAAATCAAGATCCAATTAACTCACCCATGGCTCACCTAGCCTAGTAAACTAATTCACTTGAGCAACTATTGACCAAAACACATAAAGATTCAAAATGATATCATCTCACAATAAGTGGCACATCCAGACTAATCTTGAACGCCATAGTTCCTCCAAAGCTATTTCTGTATAATTAAATGGGAAGAGGTTGTAGCATCAATGCTGCTACAAGCTCTTCAAGAGCCAAAACCAGTGAAGCAATGTGAAAGAAATGAGAGAGACAGAGAGAGGGATGGGGAGAATTCGGTAGCATAACAATACTGTGAAGAAAGATGTCAAATGAGGGAGTGCGAGGTCTCTTAAATAGCCTTGAGGGACCAAGAGACCCCTCTTGGATCTTTGACAAGTGTCAAACATCCAGGGGACAAGACAACTCAAAGACAAAAACGAGCCAATGAGAGACTAAGCTTTTAGGGTGAGGGGAAATGGAAAAAGGATGAAGTAGAGGGTGAGAAAGCAAGCAAGGAGAGGCATACTTGGCAAGTGAGCGAGTCCACGCATACCTTAAGGGAGAAGTTTCATTTTTTGAAAGGAGATGTTTCCATCTCTACGTTAGACACCCCCAAAAAAACCAAGGATAAAGCGTGAGTTAGAAGGGAAGGGCGTGAGGATTGGAAGGGGAAAGTGGGGATGTGTGGGTAGAGTGTGTTGAACACACTCCCCATTGGCACGTGAGTGGGTGAGGTGAGGCCCCACACATTTATTTAAGTGAGTTTCCAACTTTGAGTTGGACGTTTCCTCTATTATGTGAGGTAAAGTGTGAGATGTATGTGAGGTTTAGGTAAAAGCGTGAGGTACGTGGGTTTGGAGAGTGGGAGGAGTGTGGAGTCCACACTCCAAAGAGGACGTGGATGGATAGGAGAGGAAGGGTGCATGAGATGAGGAAGGGACCCACGCTCCAAATTAAGAGAGTTTCAAACTATTACGTGGGAGGGGGGACGTATTCCTCATATGGGGAATTAATTAAAAGGTGATTAATAATTAAACGTGGGTTTAAAAGGGTAGGAATGGGTACGAAAGGTATGGTGGGGTCCATCTCCTTAACTTCACACTTTACTTCACTGATTTTGGTCCATTATTACAAAATTGACATTTGCCCATGTCCTGGGTTTGGCAATTAAAATCGTCGTTTTCCAGAAAAACTTCTAAGTGGACAAAAAACCTAGCAAAACTTGTCCGACTGAGTTGAAACTTGGTCCACGGGTTTAAGGGGTCTCATTAGCTTTCTTTTGAGTACAAATACTCCTATCAAAAATCCCGGGACCTAAGTTTTACATTAATTACCCAGAATTAATTAATTAATTAATTAATTCCCAACTTTAAAAAAAACCTAGCTAGACTTGACGGAATTCCGCGAAATTTTGCGTGCCATCTTACATGGTCATTTACAACATTCCTAAACACTAGTTACCTAGGAATGAAAATCCTTTCACCACTTTGGAGGATTTATTGGGTGGGAGTGAAAAACTCAAGGGAGATTAACCCTGCTAGTTAGGCCACATTAACCTCCCGAGGATAAAAAACACTCAGTGAAAGGAACTGTCCTAATGAAGAAACCCTAAGGCAACTGACCTAACCATGATCC
>SNQJ01S0057266.1:119847-138296 GCA_010110895.2 Picea sitchensis
AGAAGGGTGAATCATGGCAGTCCTAAATGCCAGCAAAGAAGTTGTTCTTTGAATGACTTTACCGAGTATTGACATGGTCAACTGAAACAGTAATATATGTAATCGGGATATGAGAGGTTAAGTATAAATTATAAAAGTAACATCTTGAATATAGGTGTGTATGGAATAAAGGTGGACTTTGGACGTTTTGTGGAGATAAATGATTTATGTCTGCACAAGAAGGGTGAATCATGGCAGTCCTAAATGCCAGCAAAGAAGTTGTTCTTTGAATGACTTTACCGAGTATTGACATGGTCAACTGAAACAGTAATATATGTAATCGGGATATGAGAGGTTAAGTATAAATTATAAAAGTAGTAACAATAAGAAATCATAAATTTAACAACAAAGAAGATCCTACTGATTTCATCAGCAGCAACAGTAGCAACCACAAGAAGAGTGATATAAGTCTAATAGAAAATATACTTTGCCTGTGGTGATTCCAAGCTTTTCTTAGGCGATTGACTCTTTTTCCTTTTTTAGAACTTCATATTCAAGGAAGGTGTTTTGTGGTATTTTGTAGTTTCTAAAATCTTTTATGCTGAAAGACACTGTTTCACTTGAATTATAAAATTTAGCCTAATATCAGTCGGTTGTTTCACTAGTAATGATTTGGATCTTATGACCCGAGTCATGACCCTTTTAATTTGATTTAAGATTTATATTTTCTTATCTTATGGTAAGCAGTCTTTTTAGAGTTAATTAATTATTTGTAAATCCTGTAACTATATGAAAGCAACTCTTTAGTTGTTTTTTACTCATAGAAGAAATTTTCAAACCTCCAATGCTGGTTATGGATCCATAATTGACATGAGGTTCTATAGTATTGTGTTCACCTTGTTGCTTGTGTTGTATTTTAATTATGTATGCAGCATTCATGTTGACTGCATCTGGTTAATAACTTAATTGTGAACAGTGATCTTTGTTCTTCTTTTGTTGTTCTCTTTGAGCAATTGAACTGTTTATTTTTTGTTTTATACAAAACTATTCTTCTAATGTTGTGGGTAATGAGTTTATTGCCCGTTTAGGTGAAACAAGCTGTTTTAGGTGCCCACGGTCTAGCTGCCCAGAGCACGGCGATTACTTTTCTAGAGTCATTGGTATGTAATGAGGCTTCAAATGCTGTTTACTTGAACGTTAATACAAATTTCTTCTTGTCCAATGGTTGCACAGTTTTATATTTAGTGTCATTTATACTTAATGTAACTTCTGTATTAAAGAGATTTACTTTTAAAATCCTATAGCGTACTTTCTGTATTAAAAAGATTTATACTTTCACATGCTTCATAGGTTTTATAAGTGATGCACTTTCTGTATTAAAGTGGTTTCTATTTTTACATGCTTCATAGGTTTCTGAATTTTCACCTTCGACTGCCAGTGCAATGGGGCTTCCTGCAGAGTTCCATGAAGACTGTTGGGCTTCCTTTGAATTGGGTTATTTGCAGGTTATATTTCTATTGGGTAGCCTCTTTTTAAAATGCAAAAAGGTTGAATGGTTCCTTGTCATATACCTTTGTTTGCAGACATTTTAGGAGTAAATGTGAGGATTTGTCACCTTTTCTTTTGGCAATGGCAGCGATTTTATAGCTGGGCTCAAGAGGCCGCTTTCAGTGTAGCTCAAAGGACATTCCAAGGCACGGGAATGGAAGTGAAGGTTTGTGCTGCAGCTTTGCGTCTCATGTCTCAAATTTTGAACTGGGATTTTCAAGGGAATGCAGATCGTGTGGCTGGAGGTGCGATGATTTTTGGGAAGAACAGAACAAATATTTTCTTATCTTCTATGGGCCGTGAAATTGCATGTAAGAAATCTACTGAACAGAATTTGGTGCAGGTGAGGATGCTAATGTTAATTGAGAGGAAGCTTGGTTAGTAATTACTTTTGTTGAACTATGGTCCCTATCTATCACAATTTATTAATACCATTTTAATGGTTCAGCCAGGACCTGCTTGGCATGACCTTTTACTATCTCCAAACAATGTTAACTGGCTTCTGGAGTTCTATTCAACATTGCGACAACATAGCTCAGCAGATGGGAGTTGGATGGATTCTCCTCTTGCCTTTTCTTGTCGGCAGCTTATTGTACAACTGTGCTGTTTGAATGGAAGTATCTTCACTTCAGGTTGGGACCATTTCTTTGAAATGTTAGGGATCTGAACATTTGTTTATTCTGTTTAATTAAAGATTATATATTTCATGTCTTTATCCTCATCCTAGAAGATAGCTTAAGTGAGGGTGCTTCTTGTGATATAAAGTTTAGTTTTTGTATAATTTATGTTAAGTGTGCCATTTTATCGTGCAGAATTGGATGAAATGTTAAGTCACATGGATGAGTGATTGAATGGTTGAGATGATTTGACTATGCAGCAGATATTAACTTTAGTTAAATCACACGATGTGAAATTTTAGTGGTAATATTTTATAGTTATTCTTGAGTTGTCTGATGTAAATTTCTTGGCTTGATATTATTCCCATATCTAAGTAAGAAATCTCTATATTTAGTTTCTAAATAGCAAGATATGCAAAGGATATCTTTTGTAAGCCAGTTATTTATAAGAAAACGGTCCTTTTACTTTAGGGACAAATTTGTAAATGTGATTACACAACCTTTGTAATTGGCTGATAGTAAATTGAAAATATTCTTTAGTTTAGTATAGGTGATGACCATGTTATAATAATAATAATAATAATAATAATAATAATGATTTAATTTTTAAGGTCAGAGCGGAGCCAGACACCAAATTGGTGTATGAGACCCCCCCTTGTTTGTGGGAGAAGGGAACCCCTTCCTTGTTAATTCCCATTCTTCTGTAATTTAGAACTTCTAATTTACAGGGGACTAATCAGAAACTCTCTGAAAAGGCATTGAGTCATCTCCAAATTTGTGCTATTTCCATAAATGATGCCTTTTTGTTTTTTACTTTGAAAATTGCTGCTTATGTTTAAATACATTAAAAAACATAATACAATAGAAAGTACAAATTGAAGGCACTCAAAACGACCTAAAGGGAAGTAAGAATGCATTTAGATTGATTGAGCCTTGGGATCACAATATCTTGCATCTCTCCTAATGAGAATGCCTTTAACTCTGGAGTCTGAACTGTACAGCCAGTTCATCAAAATGACATTCACTAAACAAAAGAATAGAGAACTTGGGCCCTCTGAATACAGCTTCACACTTGATCTTCTAGATAACAAATAAGGTAAAAACTCTAATGCAATGGCATACTTCACTGAAGTGAGAAGGGGCAATGGAGTCAACATCCCCTAGCAGGGCAGATTTCCAAAAAATATTCCTATACAGGATATGTTGCAAGTAGCCCATACAAACTCCCAACACTCTTGAGAATACTTACAGTTCCAAAAAAATTGGCTAATGGTTTCTACCTCCGAAAGTGCAGGCATGAAGCGTCAGTAAACCCAGTCCTCGACAATCTTTCTGTTAGTACCACATTTGTTACTGACCTGGTATGAAGGTTTATCAAGGTCATAAGGCTGGGATCTAGCAAGTTGAAGGCAGAAAGTCGAGTTTCAGGAGCCTCTGTGCAGCTCAGAGTCAAATTTTCCTAAAGGCAGAATTAAGAATCAGCAAGAAAATCCATGCCCCTTGTGCGCATAATGTTATTGTTTTGGTAGCTGCTGGAGGTATTAACCTCCACGTGTAACCTATGACTTAGAATAGAATATTCTGGAAGCAAGTGAACCATTAAATAGATGTATGGAAACCCTAGAAGACAAGTCGACCTAGCAGAATAATAATATTAGAATATTATCTTCCAGAAATACAAGTTGGCTTCACAGGAAAAAGATAAACAGAAAATATAATTACCAGAAAGTCAGGTCGGCTCAACTAGAAAAGTCACTGGACAAATTAATATAAATAGAGGACGTCTTAACTTATTTGTACACCCAGTTAGTGCTCAAGTCTTGTGGAGAGCTGCAGTTGCAACTGCAGCTGTAAGGAGGAATAAGGGTGCATGGTCATCTCTTGGTCTTGGTCTCTCTCTTGGTGATATTCTTGCTAAGTATGGCGCAAGTTTGAGAGAGAGAGAGTAGTGCAGCTGCAAATGCTGCAGTTGTGTATGGTACTTGTTCTGTGGATATGGAGACTCTCTCTCTTGTGCGCTACCCTTGGAGAAAGAGCGCTTTACTTGTCTTGAGTTGTTGCTGCAGTTAGCAACTAGGGTTTATCTGTTGGTTCTGGAGTAGGCTTGCTGGAATTATTCTAAGTAAAGGTTGGTGTGCTCGAGGGTAGCATATGTGAATGCCTATGGTTGGGTGACAATGACGTGACATTGTCTATGGTTAAAGGAGCATACCAAAATTTCAACATGGTATCAGAGCTGGTTTACCTCGTATCAGTCTAACTGCTGGAAGGAAGATCCTTAGTTTCCCCCATTTCCAAGATCGTTGAGCACTTACTGAACTCACTAAGAAGGTCGCCTAAGTAGGGCACTTCTCTTCCTCAGATCAGATATGCAAATTTCTGAAGTTGAGATATTAGGGTTTCCTCATAAAAACCCTAGGTTTGCAGTGTTAGTTCCTTCATGCCAATTCCTTCGTGCCAGTTGCAACACMAGTTGYAGTKCCAGTTGCARCACCAGTTGYAGTGCCAGTTGCAGCACCAGTTGYAGTGCCAGTTGCAACACCAGTTGTAGTGCCAACACCAGTTGCAGTACCAGTTGTAGTAAAGTTTTTGTGAAACGTTGGGCCCAATCTTTGGTTTTTCTAGTGCGCCTTACCCTAGTGCATCTACGGTTACCTTTAGATTGCAAGTTGGAGCACTTTGAAGTTTTAGGGTTCGTCATTGCTTTCCGCTGCTGTCGGATGTGCCACTGTCTGCTGTTGCCTGCTGCCAGAGGTATGTACTTATATATTTTTAAATTGTATCACTATTTTGAGTGTGATTGCAGGAGAAGGGATCTCTAGTCCAAGCAACAATCGTAGATCCGGAGGGATCTCAGATCCAACACATTTAGAGGAACAACACAGTCCAAGTTTGATTGTTTTCATATGCCTCTAGCTGTTATGGCATTATTGTGACCTTATGAACATCTAGTTGGATTTTGATCTATTGAAGTTATGATTATCATACTAACCTCTGTTCAAAGTTAAAGTTAGAAACTAACTTTAGTCAAAGTATTAGATTGATTAAGGTTGAGACTTTAGAGTTTATTTGCAYTAYATTCTSTAACTYAGAKTTMTSTCTAGAAARMATATTGTCTTAAGTAYAKGGGACARGTTGAAGGAGAATACTTGTCATCTTGAGTGAAGGAGACTCRGAAGAAAATCAACAACACTCGTTCTTGAAGATAAGACTCCAGGTTCCAGGTTTGATTAAATTAATAAGTTTCCAATTTGCACATATCAAGTTTGATAATTGCCACATTACTAGTTGTGACAACAATCCTTGAAAGGTTCTATTACTACTAAATACAATGAATACTTGCCAGCATGTGAGTACTATTGATATAAATGCTTGTAAGATGAACTAACATCTCCTCTAGGAGATACTTCTTGTTTTGCTTCCAGGCAGGTCACCTTGGTAATAATATGATGATTACCGTGAGATTGTCTTTTTTAGTTCTTGTTGACATAGATATGTTCTTATGAAAATGCTATTATACTTTTTGTTCTTGTTTTCTTGTTCCTGGTAGGTCACAAGCAATAGCTCTGAGAAGGAGCTATTGTTATTATTGTTCTCATTCTTGTTTTTATTATTATAAGAGTATTATTCTTGTCTACTGTATTCCCCTTTGTTGTCCTTGTTCCGGGTAGGTCACAGGTGATAACTTTGAGGGAAGCTATAGTGACGGTTGCAGGAGACAACATATTATATGGTCTCTAGTTTGAGACATGGAGCAAACTATCCAGATAAAAAGTTGTATACACGACCGTATACATCCATGTACCAATAAAGAAGAAGACGAAGAAGGAAACTTTTGTGAGATACATAGTATCTCATATGGAGATTGATTGTAAGGAGCAGAAGGCTCCAAAGATGACCGAACAAATACCTTTAGTGCAGTTGATCACTCTTCAGATCATCAGGAAGAGTTAGTAGAGCCAGAAGGGCCTACCCAGAATCGTTGCAGTAACGAAGAAGAGACCAACGTGGTCCCATGAAACTTTGTAGGATGCAACATTGATGAGCCGTATCACGAGGAGAAGATGGCTCCGAAGATTATACAAACTCAGAGGGAGTTAAGCTTCAGAGGGAGAATGGAGACTCATAGACTTTCAAATCAGATGGAAGAGAGAGACGTCTACCAAGATTGACAGACAAATGCCATGGGTTGAGAAGGCTAGATCAAAGCTTCAGAGGCTTCGAGGAGATATGATATCTTATGGGAAGATTCCCTTGCTTTAGTAGACTTTGCTACAGTGACCGAGGAGGAAGAGAGTCAGAAGGACTCAGATATATATCTTTTCCTTGGTTCCGAGAACAAAAGGGAAGTTAGTGACGACTTCCAAGTTGATCTACAAAGATCAAGCATGTTGTAGATAAATAGCCTAGAGATGTACAAAGCCTGATTTGTGTCCAGAATATTCTCCCACCAAGAGGGAGAAGACTATGACGAGACACTTGCTCCAGTATATTGCTACCGATGAATAGGTAGTAGACATGTTGACTAAGCCTTTGTCGAAAGTGAAGTTTGAGTACTTCAGAGACAAGCTTGGTGTGGTCCAAGGAGAAGACTACGACGAGACACTTGCTCCAGTATATTGCTACCGATGAACAAGTAGCAGACGTGTTGACTAAGCCTTTGTCGAAAGTGAAGTTTGAGTACTTCAGAGACAAGCTTGGTGTGGTCCAGAAGGATTTTCCCTCGTGAGAGGGACTGATGTGTTCCCTACTAGCGGGAAGTGATATGTTCCCCAGTAACGGGAAGTGATGTGCTCCCCAGTAGAGGGAAGTGATGAGATCCCCAGTAGTGGGAATTACTTCAACGTAGGTTGGTACTCCAACGCAGGCTGGTATGCTACCCCAACGCAGGTTGGTACTCCAACGCAGGCTGGTATGCTACCCAGTGTAGGTTGGTACTCCAACGCAGGCTGGTATGCTACCCCAACGCAGGTTGGTACTCCAACGTAGGCTGGTATGCTACCCCAGCGCAGGTTGGTACTCCAACGCAGGCTGGTATGCTACCCCAGCACAGGTTGGTAC
Organism: Picea sitchensis; assembly: GCA_010110895.2. Lineage (NCBI taxonomy): Eukaryota > Viridiplantae > Streptophyta > Pinopsida > Pinales > Pinaceae > Picea > Picea sitchensis. The sequence goes on from SNQJ01S0057266.1 coordinate 127,053, forward strand.
TCCAACGCAGGCTGGTATGCTACCCCAATGCAGGTTGGTACTCCAACGCAGGATGGTACGATACTCCAGTGAAAGTGCATAACTTCTTATGATGTATGGATTCATGAAATTCAAAAAGATAATGGCCGAGGTGTGCAGAAGAGCAGAAGCAGTGATGATGATCGTGCCAAGAGGAATACCTTCCTCGTTAAGAGGGAGTGTTAAATTTTTGAGTCAGATTCTGTGTGAACTGACGAGTTACTAGTTCTATATGAACTAGATGCCGACCTGTAGTGTCGGAAATGATTCTCAGTTAGAGTGTTGATCAGTAGCATCAAAGGTTACTAGATGGAGGGCCAGTGTTTGCAAGCTAGATGGCTAATGTGCGACTATGATGATGATACTTGTTACATGATTTTTTTGATCATATGATAGCTTGTGTGGCTATGGTGATGCTACCTGTAGACTAGTCTGCAAGACCATGTGAGTCTTTCCCATGCCATGTGAGATGGATGATGTGTTTGAGACCACTACATAAATAACATCTTAGTTAATACCTCCCTAGATAAGAGGGAGTCTTGATGTTTTGGTAGTTGCGGGAGGTATTAACCTCCACATGTAACCTATGACTTAGAATAGAATATTCTGGAAGCAAGTTGATTAAATTTGTAAACCTATGGGACAAAAAAATGCAGGAAATTTAGAATCCAAATATGCAAAAAACTTCAAGAATGCTACAATTAAAATACCATAGTTACATAAATGTTAAATCCTCCATTAAAAAATGGCAAAATGAGGTATATCTAATGGACATTGCAAACCCTATACTAAATCTTGAAAAGAAAAAGAAAATCAGTGCATAATGTTTTTTACATACATGGTCCAATGGATATGGTATATTGGAGTAGATCCCCACTCTATAAATGCTTAGTTGATGGCAATGAAAACTATGGATTTCCCTTGTTTGCTTGATGGAAAATGGTCACAATGCCCTTAGAGTTCAATCCCCCTAAGCACCGTTTGCAAAATGAGAGACTAAAACCCAAGATCACAATTTAAAGTTGAAAAAACCAGACGGAAAAGCAGCAGGGTGATAATTTCCATCGTGTCGCCATTATTATTCAAATTATCTCGATAATTTCAATTTATTGAATTATTGCGATTATTTCTGGCGATATTATCGCCGAGGTTGGCTTTGGCAGTATTATCACGATAATTCTGATATTATCATAGTACATGCATGATGCAACTGTAGTGTGGAGTGCCAAGGCAACTCCTAAGTGTTGAAAAGCATAAGAAGCTCTTCTACAGTATAAGGAGAAGACAGATTCAAGACAATTTCAGTTGGTTTTCTCTTTTGAGGAGAGAGTTTTTTTTTCTGAGAAATATAGAGGAAGAAGCAACAATTTTACCCATGTAGGTACTGTTGTGGGGGTTTCCTCCAAGGGATTGAATTCAAGTGTCTGCCTGTTCAGATATAATCCCCACTTCAGCCCATAAACTAAGGTGCCCTTCTAAAATTTTTGTCCCTATCCTCCCTCTGGTTGAAGGGAAATGTGTAATAAGCTCTTCAACTGTATCAGGAGACAGATCCCTGTAGGAGAGAGGACCACAGGTAGCCAGCCATGTAACGTTTTTGAGGATGACCACGAACCCATAAATTTTCCAACTAAAGCATTGTCCTCAAATATCAGGGCTTTTGAGCTTGAAGTTCTTTGGGAGACTTATATTTTGGGTATTCCTTCCTAACGCTTCACAAGCCTCAAAATAATTTTTTAGCAAATGATTTCACCCTTTCAAAAGTTGATTTAATGAGAGCTTTAAATTCTGAGGGAACATCATGCTCCAAAGAGCAAGAGCCAGCAGAAGCTTCCCTGAATGTAGAAGGGAAGCCTGAGCTCCCCATTGGAGAAAGCCATGAATCGGAACCGAGTTTGCAGAAACTCTAAAACTAAATGCCCTTTCTCTGACAGAGTTGCAAGTTATTGTCCATTTATCTGATATATAATATGATTGCTTACCTGATAAGATTGAATTGCTTGTTCTGCCTCTAAAACAACGATTTCATCTTTGTAAAATGCTCCAATACTGTAGCAAGTGAAACTTCGAGCCTTGGTGTCTAGATTCAGGTTAAATTTTTAGTGAACAGCCTCATACATATGCAACAGCTTTTGTGTTATTTAAAAGGAAAAAATGTTCAGAAACTTCACGGTGTTCACTTACTTCATAGTCTATCTAGGTGGTGTGTAAATTATTTCTTTAGCTTTTAGAAAAAGGACTTTGCTTAGGGGCTTATACAGAGTGATGGTCAATAACGTGATTGTTGATTCTATGCTTTTCAGAATCACTTTTCTTTTTGATTTCCAAAGTAGCTATGCATTACAGTTAAGTTAATAACATAGTTGGAAATCAGGCAGTGGCCAAGCACAAGAGCAACACTTGCAGCGAATAATTTCTGGAATCATGACGTGGATTGATCCTCCAGATGCCGTGATATCAGCTATTAAGTCTGGAAAAAGTGAGAGGTGATGAATGGACAATGCCTGTCTGGCTGTGGGTATGTTTTTTTCTGATCTTTTGTTTTTATTGCAATTTTTAACCCACTGTTATGTCATCTATTATGCAGTGAGCTGATTGATGGCTGCCGTGCATTGTTTTCGGTAGCAAGTTTGACTGCTCCCACTATATTTGATCAGTTACTCAATGATTATTCAAGGTTTGATTATCTATTATCAACTCCAATCATTTGATCTTGAGGCTTATACTTTGCCATTGTTCTACATTAATATGTTTTTGTGCTTTTCAAATTAATTGGATTTTAGTAGTTTTTATAGGAATTGTTATTGATATTTTTATTGTTGTTGTTTCCTTTCAGCTTATATCCTTATTAGTCTTTGGTTTGTTCCACAGGCATTTGAGTACACTCAGTTTATTATCCTCCTTGACGTGTGAAGTTATAAAAGCTAATGTTGGGAATCATGAAGAGGAGGAAACATGGAGTCAAGAAGCTCTGGACATTTTATTAGATACCTGGACTGTTTTTCTGCAAGTAAGCATGTACCCTCAGTATTAAGTTTCATTATTAATAATCTATTCTTTTTATAATATAATATATCTATGGTTTTGCATTTGTAATTTACATAAGTATATTGTGTATTTCCATGCTAGTGGCTATTTGTGTGGGGTTTCACCTTTTTTTCATTAAATTTGAAATTTGAACTTTAATCTCATAGGGATCATGTTATTTATGTACAGCCAGCAGAACTTAGTAAGAAACCACCAGCTTCAGCTCTAGGAATGAGTGCAGCAGCTATAGTATTCAAAACAATAGTAGAGACTGAGCTAAGAGGTAACGTGCACTACATAAATGCCACTAATCATCTATAATAATCTTTTTCAATTGCATTTTATTTTTCTTTTCTAATGGCCAATTTGTCTTGAATATCGTTTGTAGTCTTGGCTGATGCTTTTTCTATTGATGCAGCCGCTGCAACATCTGCTTATGATGAAGGAGATTCTAATGAACAGTTGCAGGCTGCTGTTGCAGGTATGTGCAGTAGGCCTTCTGTTGTGTTCGAATAATCAATGCATTTGATCATACGTTATATACTTTCATTATTGTATATTCTATGCCACTTTTCCTTGATAGATGATGGTGCGTTTCAAGCTATATGTTTCTTTACAAATTTGAGATGTCTGTTGTTTTTCTCTTGTGAAAAAGATACTTGTCTTTTTCTTATAAAAATGAAAAGGTTTCTTGTCTGGAACACGTGGTAACAATATTCTTGTTTGTCATGTCCTCATGGTTCTTTCGTCATTCAACCTTATATTGTGTTTTGCATCCAGCTAGAGATGAGCGATTAAGTTCATTTGCTCTGATTGCACGTGCTGCACCTGGGGAAAGTATACCTTTGCTTGCAATGCTGTTTTCTGAAAGATGTTCATTGCTTAATCAGGTTGGTGCTTTCAAAATTTGTATGAATTTGGAACTTTTCATGAATGGACATAGACTGCAAGGCATGTTTGTATTGAACACCATGTTATACGATATATTCTAAGATCTATCTTTTCTTTTGTACAGATAGCTTTCATTTTCCCACATCCACTTGTCATGGATTGATTTTGAGTCAGAGGTCACTAATCTTTTATTTAAGTTAGATGGTGGTATGCTCCAACATAAGAATGGGTTTTCTCCTTAATTAGATTAACAAAGTCTTATGACTCTCAATACATTATCAATAGTAAATGTGAAAACACTGCAGCATGTCATCTACCATGGAAATCAGTTAACCATATCCTCTGAAACAGAACACTCCTTTTAGGCCAAGTGTCCTGTATCTCCATGGCAGACACCTATACACTCGGGACCTAAGTGTTGGATATCCAGGGGACACATGTCCTGAAGGCACATGCCCCACGCTTTTCCGACACTTAGGTCACATGTGTCCCAACGTTGGCCAATAGCTAATGTCATGAGTGTTGGCATTGTTCAATTATTTTCAAAGTACCAATACTTGGATCTTAATTCAGTGGTCCTAGAACTAATCACTTTTGATGATGGTGATTCTCTTGAGGGGTCATCTGCTGCACCCATTGACGCAGCACTTAGACTGGATATGTTGGAGGAGAAAGAGGACAAGCTCGAGATTCTTCTACCCTATTTTGTATTTGCCATTTGCAATTCCATCGATCATCTATCTGTATAATATGTTTTGATGACAATGAATGAAAAAGCTAAAGTTCATGGCTCTATATGTCGGATTATGGTGTATTCTTGTGTGTTTGATGCATTGTAGTTCTATTATCTAAATGTTCAAACAATTTACATGTTTATGTCTATATTGTATTTCTGTAATTTTAAGATATATGCATAGATGTATTTTCATGTCCCATGTCCCCATGTTTCAGTGTCAGGTGACTTAGACCATAAGCTGATATGGTATAGCATTACGAACATCATGGACATTCATTGGAGCATAGACTGGGCTGTTATGTCTTGAAGAGAGTGTCATAACGATGACTCCTATTTCTGACCCTACAAACTGTAAGGGATTATGGTTAATCAGCACCCTTGTCTTTGATGGAAGACTTAGTGTTACTGTTTCACTGTTTCACCTAGCACTAATTGTCATTAGGCCAATGTCTCCTAACTTCATGGTTTAGATATTTCTGTACAGTGTATTTATGTGTAATCACAACCCTTATCTTGGATGAAAGACTTAAGTGTTACTGTACAATGCACTATTTAATCAGCACCCTTATCTTTGATGGAAGAATTAAGTGTTACTGTTTCACCTAGCAGTAATTGTCACTAGGCCAATGTCACCAAACATTGTTGCTTGCCATATTTCTGTATGGCGTGTTATACTTAATCAGCGCCCTTATCTTTGATGTAAAACGCAAGTGGTACTGTTAGCACACTTATCTTTGATGGAAGACTTGAGTGTTACTGTTCCACCGAGCAGTACTTGTCGCTTTACCAATGTCACTGGAACTTTTCAAATTGACCCATGAAAATACAAACAAAGATGACAAATCTCAACTTGAAAGTGCCCTTGTACTTCTTCACTTCAACTAGATCTTCAGCAAAGTCCTTGAGCTCTTCTTCACACACTTCTTCCACACCCTTTGGCAAATGAGAACTCTCATTTATTTATAGGTTTCTCGATCCTAAACTAGGGTTTAGTGCTTTTAGGGTTGTAGGGTGAGTAAAAGATATTCGAAACCCTCAAATCTGTCCTTCTCGCTTGGGGGCACCTCCCTATGTATCTTCCTCGAGGTTTTAGGGCTTACCTAACTCTAGTGCACTACCTTATGCGACCTTGAAAGCCTCCCAAACCATGCACCTCTTGTTGAGTAAATTATGTGTTGTTTCCCCACTTTAAGCCCTTTTAGCTCTAATTTTAAGTTGGGACCCCTTTCCTGAGGCCAACCTCTCAAATAATAAATGTATGTTTTAATTCATAAATTCAAATCCACATGGCACCATCCTAGTAAATGAATCCCTCCATAAGGGTTATTTATTACCCCCGTTGTCGTCAATGTGCCACCACTACCATCTTGAAAGGGCGTTCATCAATTAAGTGGGTTCTTTGTATTATGGAAATCAAACATATAAAGAAACCAAGATAACTCGAAAGAGTTCTCCATATTGTATATAATAATGAGAAAGCAAAAGCTTTCTTATATATGATTACAAGCTAAGTCACCCGACACGAAGACACGGGACACAGAGGACATGAGGGACACATTATATATATATATATAAAATTAAATATATATATATATATAATTTTAATATATATAAGACTGTAAGTTAAAAATTACTGAAATATACAAAATATTGATAGATCATAGACTATAGTAGATATTGATCAGTGATTCAGTGATACATCATGAACTCCAAAAAATATACATCATACATCATACAAATCAATCAAACTCTAAACATCATACTCATAGATGATAGAACATAGACATACTGATAGTCTTATACGGTGATACCGTATACAATGTACATGATACAAATAACCCACAGAACAGTGAGCATTCAAAGCATATTACCACATGTTTGTCAACATGCATACACAATGCTCAAAGGAAAGGAATCGAATGAATGATCCATGTGTTCATGTCTTTAATATGTTTGCCCAAATTCTGCAGTAAAACAATGATTAAGCCCTCAGATAGTGTTAAAATGAATGTGATGTTAGCATATTGAGTTAGGTCGTTGCATCATGTATTGCATTGATTTGTTTCCAGAGGTGCTTTGGATGTTAGGTCTATCAAAATGTTTCAAGAAAAGAAATGGAACAAAACTGAAAATTAAACCATTCGTGTGAAGTTGTGAACCCTTGTACCATTATCACAAGTTCCAAAGAGCTGGAAGAAAACACCTTGTGTGCTTATGTGAGTTTAGGGAGAGATATTATAAGAATAAAATAGAAACAAATCATTGTTAAAAATAATTAAAAGTACCTAGGCAAGTGTTTCTCATCACCTAGGCGCCTAAGGGGTGAGAAAGTGCCTAATGTGGACCCTAGTCATTCAATTTGTGAGAGACAAATTAAAAGGTGACTTTTTTGAGACTTAGGGAAAGTGGGTGACTAAAGTGATTTTATCTCCACCGTTGATCTCATCTAATCTCAACCGTTGGATGAGATGACTCTTGAGATTCCCTCATGAGGTCGACTAGGGTAGGAGGGCGCACCCATTCTTGGGTAGATGAAACATTTTTTGAGAGAGCAAGAGAGCAGAAATTCGAGTTTGAGGAAAGAGGCCATTTTTGCAGAGCTACGGCATGCATTTCGAGGCAACAATCTAGCATGCACTTCAAGGAAAAGGTACAACATTTATTGCAGGTCATACTGTACGGATTGAGCAGGCCGTACAACATTAAATAAGGCATAGAAATCGAGGTGAAGTATAGTTCAGAAAGGAGGCCGTACTATACGGATTTTCAGGTGTCTGTACAACAAAAAAGTGGCATGAAAATCGAGGAAAGAACAACCAGGTTGAACAGGCCGTACTGTACGGATTTCGTACGGTCCGTATGACAGTTTTTCTTGCACAGAATTCGAGGAAAATTTCTGTGGTATTTTTTAGGTGGTTTTGGCACATTTTCCAAGGTGGCCGTACAACATTTAATGCCCAGATTTGAGCTGTAACAGTTGGCACAGATTTTGAGGCAGCCATACAACAAGGAAGAGGCATAGAAAACGAGGAGCAGACCTATACATGTGTGCAGGAAATTCTGGCATGAATTTCGAGGAGCAGATCATAAATAACGCTCCTATAACTGGAATGTCTCTAGTGGATTCAGAGAGTAATAATGGATCGAAGGGGAAATTGGGATCAACATTCAAAAAACTATTGGTTCAGATTCGGCGAATACCCATTATATGCCGAGTTTAATTGGCTGTCATAAAACTGGGTTTGGCCATTAAACATTGGCTGAAAAATCAGCGAGACTTGAAACTGGGTGGGGTCTGAAATTTTATAATCATGTCAAAGAGTTTCCAAACGAGAAAATGACACAGAGACCTCACACATTCAGGTGTCTAAATGAATTGAGGAAATTTGCATAAAGCTTCCAAACTCAGCCAGAGCCTAGAGGACTTACTTGTGAACTGGGCGATGGTTGCTGGCTGCCAGGCTGCAATATCCAACGGTGACAGTGAAATGAAACAGCTAAAAGACAAGGGAAAACCCTTTTTTAACCTCCCGCAGGCTCTTTTACGAAGGACAGGTTTTTAGATGGTGTCYGACACGGTTTTAGATGGTGTYCGACACGGTTTTAGGACGTGTCTCGAGGTGATGACACGTGTTGACGCAGTGTCCGACACGTACCATAGCGTGTCATCATAGTGACACCGYGGATACAGACACTTGGCCCATAAGGGATGTGTYAGGTGACTTAGATTACAAGCAAGTCGAGTCAATCCACTTTATGAATGTGGGCTAGATTGAGAAACACAATAAAGTGAAATAAGACATAAAAACACAAAATAAACTAAAGTCAAACTGACTTTATTAATTCCCAAGTCTAATATCTAATTGACCTTTATAATCTAATATTTACTTTAACGCCCTCCCTTAAATGGTCGATCTACTAACTACACCAAGCTTATCCTAGAATTTTACATATTTTTCAGGACCCAAAGACATGGAGAGAATGTATGCAATTTAGTTCTCTGTTGGACAATACTGCAACTCAATAGTTCCAACCTCTACAAGCTGTCTGATGAAGTGGCAATGTACATCAACATGTTTGGTACGCTCATGGAAGACTAGATTCTTGGCAAGTTTGATTACCCCTTGATTGTTACATAATAGGGGCGTTGGCTCTGTTTGTTGCATCTGCATATCTGAAAGCATCCACGTGAGCCAAACTATCTCTCATGCTCCTTTCATTGCTCCTTGATATTCTACTTCTATTGATGAAAGGGCTATTGCATGTTGCTTCTTGCTAATCCATCCGACTGCACCCGTGCCAAGGCTGAAAACATATCCATAAGTGGATTTTCTATTATCGACAAAACCTGCCTAATCTGAATCTGTATACCCACACAATTAAGGGTCTTTTCTTCTGTTGGACAGAATGCCAAAGTCAAGTGTCCCTTTTACATATCTCAACACTCACTTAGCTGTAGTCTAGTGCTCTACCTTTGGCGTTGCCATGAATTTGGAAATGAAGCTCACAAAGAAACTCAAATCAGGTCTAGTGGTTGTAAGATATATCAAACTACCCACTAGTTGTCCATATAGCATTTAATGCGAGTCGTACAGTATGGATTCAGTAGGCCATACAACTAAGTCTAGCACATAAATCAAGGCAAAGGATAGAGGCATAGATTTTGAGGCATTTGCTGTGGAGAATATTCGTACAGTCCGTACTGAAAGTACAACAAAACCAACTCATAACCCAGCTGAAATGTGATGATATTCCTAGCACAATGCGCCCCTCACTGGCTGAAGCAAACCAAGAATTCGGCCTCTCTGAAAATGGCCACCAAACCCTCTGAGAAAGATGCCAAACTGTGGATCGAGCCAAGTGAAACCCCCTGGCAAAGTCTCAGGCTGAATGATGAAGAGCTGACCCACCAAATGACTGAATCCTCAATCTACAGTGCGCCCTCCTTCTCCCCAACTCGTGCCAAGCTCCAATAAATAATATGACAAAGAAAAACCCTCCGGAGTAGGCTAAAGAAGGCGCCCTAGGCCAGACCAAGAATACCCATAAGCTCCTTTTCCCAGAATCCTCCTCCTCTTTCCAGATTGAGCTACTCCTCTCAAGATGGTGCGCCCTCCTATTGGAAACCCCCTGTAGCTGTTCACTGTCTCACTATGAACTTGTAACTGCTGTAGGATCCACCTGTGGCCGAGATAAAATGATGTAGAATGGGGAGGGAGGAATCTTTCACCTCCATGACCAAGCTTGGACCAGATTGGGTGGGATCTTTCACCACCGAGCTGATCTCTAGGGTTTGTTCAGTCAAAACCCTCAAAACCCCCAAGTGCATGGGCTCACTAGGAAGAAGCCAGATCTCAAACTCATAATCAACATAATGAGAGAATAGAGGCCCCTATTTGTCTTTTATTCTCCCTGCTCACCTTGTCTCTCCGAGTGACTTTTACTTTATTTTATTATTAATTAATTAAATCACTTTAATTAATTAATTAACCATTTTACCTTTAAAAAGTGATTTATCCCTCCTTATGGCTTCTCTGGCCACTAAAAGTCACTTCTCATCATCCTATCCTATAGTGCTATTCCTCCCAATTCCGATGAGCTATTACACTAAGAGGTTCCTGCAAGTATTATGCCCAATATGACCTTCTTAGTGAATTTAATTAACATATAGCCCATAATAACTCAAAATTATGGAAATCGTCGGAATGCAATGGAACCAAAGCCAAGCTGTGCGAAATGGGTCATGAGGATGAAATAAGATGAGCAATTTAAGTCTGGCCCAATAAAACCCCTTAATAGCTCCCGTACTCGCTATCACCCCCATCTGGCTACTTTGGTCAACATAACACTCTGTAATATAATGATGTGCAAACTGCAAACGTGGGGACATTACAGTGTGAGAGAGCACTTCACTGGTCTCGAAGATCCTGAGATCAAGATGGAGATTGCACTTGGAGATGATACCATTGTCAGGGTTGCTAGGCGTGGAACAATGGCATTTCAAAGGGATACTATGCCACCCATATCGTTCAGGGATGCGTTGTTTGTCCCTGGGTTGAAGAAAAATCTCATTTCAGTTTCCACCCTCCAGGACAAGGCTCTTGAGGTGTCCTTCGGAGGGACAGAGGTCCTCATACACCCTAAGGGGTCTAGTATCACCTATGGGAAGGTGATTGGAGTGAGGGATGGAAAAATGTATAGATTTTATTTTCAGCCACTGCATGCCTTGGCAACGAGTTGCGACAACAATCAGTTATGTGAGTTATGGCATTGGAGGATGGCTCACCTACATCATGGGGCTCTTGGAGCGTTGAGGGAGATTGTGACAGGAGTGCCACAGTTCAACATAACGCATCAGGATGTGTGTAGAGGGTGTGCCCTTGGTAAGTTTACCAAGGCTGTCTTTCCCAACAGTGATAGCAGGTCAGATGGGATACTGGATTTGATACACACAGAGGTGTGTGGGCCTATGTCTCGAGTGTCCTTGAGTGGTATTGGGTATTATCTCACTTTCATAGATGACCACTCCAGGAAGACTTGGATCTATTTCCTAAAGGCCAAGAGTGAGGTCT
>SNQJ01S0057267.1:2945-28992 GCA_010110895.2 Picea sitchensis
TACAAAGTACTCAATGACAATCACAATAATGCAGGGAAATAAGTAATAGCACATTCAACATCAGTCACACATATGAGATACACAGAGATAGATATTTCCTGAGGAAACCCATAGAGGGTAAAAACCTCTTCTTCTTTATAGGATAAGTAATCTTTACATTCTTTACATTATCATACATATGAGCACCAACTCATAATGAGGCTACAACCTCTATTTTGCAAGCTGCTATTTGCTGAGAGCACCAACTCTTTGGTCTCTCTAGCACCAACAAGAAGGAAGCACCAACTCCCTGGTTTCTCTAGCACCAACTAGAAGGAAGCACCAACTCCCTAAGTGTTCCAGCACCAACTGGATGGAAGCACCAACTTCTAGTCATACAGGCACCAACCTGCACAACAGAGAACAAAAGTTCTCCCTTGCACCACCCTACCACCCTAGTTTCTCTGGCTGTAACCAGATGGAATCTACAACTCCCTATGTTCAAGCACCCACTTGAAATTCTAAGGACAATAGTCCTCCCTAGCACCACCCTACCACCCTGGTTTCTCTGGCTATTAAATCCATGTGTCCATCACCATTGGGTGTTATGCTGAGATTCCTTAGCCTCTCGAACAATTGAGACTCTTTATCTTCTCTGTCACAGTCGAGCTCATCCTCTCTGTTGCAGTTATAGACTTCAACGCTCATCCATCTGTCAGTTGACTCCCTGAAAAGTCTTCATTCCACTGGCAGATTCCTTGAGACTCTTCAACTCCTCTAGCAATCACACATAAGTCTTTTCGAGTCCTCTAGAAGAAATCATCAGTGGTTTCTAGCAGTTACATTGTGAACCTCCAAAGACTTCTTCAACAACTGAATCACCACTGATCGATTCACTGTGAAGAGAAACAGTAGCCCTTCGATCATACTTAAATTCACCTGCACCGTTGGATGGAGTTCGTAGGGTCTTATGTTTAATTTATATTCCCACTGGCTGTGACCGAGCGCTAAATAGAGTTTTAATTTCATGATCTCGCATCTTGGAATTCTTGTGGTAAAGGATCTCGACACTCCAAGTTGCGATCGTCGAGACTCCGATATGGAGCTTAGCACTACTAGATTCTTCCCTTCATGTGACCACAGGTTGCACCAAAAGGCACTTCGTATTTTGCAAATTTATAAACTTCATCGAGCCTGATCAACTGTCGAGATCTCTGATGATCTGACAGTCCAGATCTCATCGCAATCTTACATATCGTGATTCCTATGATGAAGGGCCTTGATGCTCCAAGTCGCGATCGTCGAGACTCCGAGATGGAGCTTAACACCGCTAGCTCCTTCCTCTATCTTCCGCAGATGTAACCACTGGCTGTGACCACAACCTTATTTGAAAACGCATTTCACACTTTCTCATCTCAGGTATTTTGTGATGAGTCCTCTCGACTCTCCATGTCACGAACTTCAAAATAGGGATTGGCTTCTCTATCTCTCGACAATGTGACCACGAGATATGACCACTCAGTAATCAAATGACCGCTTAGCTCCTTTTACTTTCCAATCAGCGAAACGATGATCTTTCGCCATGTGTCCTATGGATCCAATGATCCATGACTGTCCTCGATGGACGGTCAGGATTCCTTCACAGTTTTGGAGAGTTGGATGAATCTTGGTCTTATCCGCTTTGCAGCTTCACCATATCTAACGATTGTTGGTCCTTTGTAATGACTCCATATATGACAGCCCAGATCTTATCGCGATTTCGCCACTTCACGAGCCTTCTTCATGCCTAATCAATGGTCCATAATCCTTAGTGATATGACGGTCCATATCTTTTCGTGATCTCACATATTGCGAGTTTGAACCTCTTTCCTTTGGATTTGCTGATCTACGAAACTCTAAAACAAAATCTTTGTCGTTCACCACGTGTCCTTCTTGAATCACCTGTCAAGATTGTTATCGCGATTTCGTATATTGCGAGTTTGAACCTCTTTCCTTTGGATTTCCCGATCTGCGAAACTTCGAAAAGCTTTGTCGTGCTTTAACTGTTTTCCTCCTTCTGAGCTTACACTGTTGATCTTGCCATTCAATCACTGTTGTTCTTCTTCCTTGCCTGCCTGTCTGTTGATCTTCCTTGCCTGCCTATTTGTCATCATTGCTATTGTTCTTGCCATCAATGACAAGCACGCTCTTCTTGTAAACATGCCAACAGATAAACCTTACTTGTTGACGCAATAGTCTGTTTAAGTTATCCCCTTGGTTTCAAAAGTTTTTCAAGGTCGGATACATGGGAGGTTTGCTTATCGTCTGGGTTCTTTCTATTATTCTTTCGACCGAATGTCAGTTTAACAATTGTGGAGTCACCAAGTGAAAAATAAAATATTAGCCTTAGAATGTGTTCAATCCTTGTTCACTATCAAAGAAAGAAGATTACCAATGTCGTTCTCCCAGGGAAAAAATAACTTCATTTCTCCATCCCTGGCAGTGACGCCAAAAATATGTTGTTCCTGAGTTTATACCTAAGGCTCAAAGTATAATGTCAAGGCATCAAGAAATAAGTAAAGTTTTAATATTTTCTTTTTCTACCTCAGTTTTATGAGAAAAGATCCCTTAAATGAATTCACCGTATAACATCTTAGAGATAATCTTTCGTGTCTGAGTTACAATTAAAAGCATTGACTGTAATGAGAGAAAAACATAAAGTTGTTAGACAAATAAAGGCATCTATTACAAAAGAATCTTACTTTGCTACAAAAGAAGAAAATAGATGATAGAATCTTAAATGAAGCATAAAATGTAATAATATAATTAAATCACGGGTCTTGTATTTAATAATAGTAAAATAGAGGAAAAGTTGTGCGCTATTAAATTACTAAATGAAATATAACCACAATAGATGGTGTACTAAGTTGTGGTCAGGCATTCATCAAAGAAATATGTAAAAAGATGTTGAGATATGGAAAGACAGAAGAACACATAACTCAAACTAAACGAAATGTGGAATCTTTGGTCTGCACTTGTATCGATCTTCAATAAGGAGAGTTTTCTCAATTACATACAACTAGAAGCAACCTTCCTTTAGTCTTTTGAAAATATATTTATACAAGAGGTTCTCAACCCTAGGCGGTTGGAATTCTCATTATTCCTAGATAATAACAGTTACAAAATAAAAATCTGAACCATTTCATTTGGTTCTTCTCTATATCTTTCTCATACCGACAGAAACATATATGCATATGTTACCTCATTGATTCTTTGAGGTACTTCCTTTTACTTTCTCAAGACATTTGACACACTTGCTTAGAAATTGTACTACTAGTCGAGAAGGTTTTGTCACATCTTTTGCCTAAAAAAGATACAACTTCTTTTGTAATTGTGGTAGCTTGTCTTCTATACTTTTATATTCAGAAGTCATTGACTGTAATTGTAAATTTGGCTTTACAATCCATCTATCTATTTGAGAAATGTAAACCTGATTTAGCTGTGCATTTTCAACCTGAGATTTATCTAATCTTTCTTTGATGTCAAATTGATGCTTCACAATGTCGATTTGTCCTAGTATTTCAAAACAATCATCCTTTCTGAGGCCTAGTGATTCTTTATTAAGAAAATGAAAAACCTCCTCACGATCCTCTTTAATTTCTTTGGCCATTCTTTTACTCTTGGATATATTGGCCTCCCATGTCTTTAATATTATATCACCTCTGACCTGCTCTGCAAGAGTCAATCTAGGAGTTATAGATATTTCTTCTCTAGCCAATGACACAACCGCTTTTTGAAAAGTAGTTCAGGCTGCAGTAGCCTCTCTTTCTCTGAAAATAATATTATCCAATGATTGATTTACTTCCCGAAAATGATTTTGGATGATTTCTACCTTAGTTAAAAGGCTCTGTTTTGCTATTTCCAGATTCTTTAGCACTTCCAATGCTTGATCTTGAAACAGTGTTATATCCACAACCATTTTCTCAGTGGAACTGGCATTGTCTTGTAATTGTTTTACCAACTCATCTTGTTGGATAGTCGATCCTTCGCTCACTTGCACATTCTTCTGCATTCATCAAGACTGGACTTGAGCAGTTGGATTTCTTGTCTATCACTAGCTCTAGCCTGTTCAAGCCCTTTATTGAATTCATCTCTGACATTCTTTTCTGTAGTCCTTATTTGATTCTGCAGCTGACTTATCATTTGATTCTTATACTTCAGTTTTTCTTTCAGATTATCAATTGAGAATAGGTTAGTTGTTGCAAAATCTCCCAAAGAGTCTGCTACCTCTATAGAAAATTCATCTTCTTCCAAATTTTGTCCATCCAATAGTACTATGTGGTTTTTGACAGTTTCACCTTCTTTCTGGTGCATCTCTTTCTTCACCACAACTTTCCTTTTCTTACTGAAAAAGAAATTTGTAGGAGGTATCTCTTCAATAGGGATAGGCATGCGATCTCCTATGCATATTACCTCTACATTGGGGTTTCCTCTAGTGAACTGTAATGGTGTGACAACCTGAATGGGGTTGCCGATTTTTGTGGATAATTGTTTTCGGGTTCTATATGTAGTTGATTTATCTGGTGAAGACAATGACCTATCTTCTCCTTGCTTTGTTAGTGTCTCTGCTTGATCTTTGTCCTAGTTATATGATACCTTTGTCATCAGGATATCTTCTTTCTGAGTCAAGACCTCAGATTTCTCTAAGTTCTCCAAGGCTTCTTGTTTTCTAGGTCTTACGGCTTCTAGATTCTGAATATTTTTTTGTTGTGTAGCTGGGAACATTGGGTTTTCCCCTTGTAATACTTTCGAAAGACTACTTCTTCAGTGCTTTTGGAAGTTGTAAAAATCAATCATTTTTTCAGGTGATAGAGCTCGAACTCGGCTTAGAAATTCTTGGTAAGATTTCATCCCTCGGAACATTTCGTCCCAAGGGGACTCCTCATGTTCATAATTTTTAAGATTGAAACTGGCCATATGGTTACCCACGACCTTCTACGGGTCATGCTTCTTGAATTCAATGTTAACCAGCTTTATTTCTTCTAAGGCCGCAGCCTCCACTTTGGAGTGGCCAAAATATAATAAATAAAATGCACCAATTTGTAAGGTAAAAGATGGCCATACCTTTTTCTACACTTCTTTGAGATCTTTGCTAATCCCTCCGAGTACAGTTTGTCATGCGACCTCGTAACACACCAGTCAGTCTAGTAAAAATTGTGGTAAAGCATATGGGGAAACTGAACAACTGAAAACTATGATATAAGAGAAGTGTTCCTCAATGTACTGGTCTGCCACTTTATCCCGATTAGCCACAACTGTGTCTGAAATTCTAGGAGGCGGGTGACCAAATATAGCAGTGTGCATCAGCACCACTACCCAATTACAAATTTCATAAAAGAAATCCTTCGCCTTATATTCCCAGAGTTTTGAGTGATAAATATGAATTGGTTCTTCACTGTCTGGATTCTAGCTCTAGCCCATCAACGTGAAAGGGGTCATGAAACAGATGGCGTCCATAATATAAGCTGACATCAAGAATGAAGTTGATTTCCCCTTGGCTTTCTTTGTCTGATATTCTGTAACTTTACTAGCCAAATTGTTCGACAATATCTTGGCCCAGTCAAAAGAATACCCTTCCGCCACTGTGTGTATAATGGGTATCCATGGTCAAAAGAAATGGGTTGTGTTCTCTTTTCCATAGAGTCTACACATCATCATGGCTATATACATGAATTGTGGTTCTAGCGATGAGATTGAGTATATGCCATGAGAATCAACTCTCAATTTTTTGGGGCGTGAACACCATTCCTTGATCAAGTTGGAAAGACTCTTTCCATATTGGTCACACTCCTTATTAAAATTCACTAGAAAAATGGCATTGTAGATGAAGTTTGGTGTGGAAGACAATTTATACATCACCTATATGTGTTCCGGCCGAAATGACCCAACAACTACCTTCTGATAATTGAAAATAGTTCTAGTTGGGATATCCACATGATCCAATGCCCATCTAATCATGTCATTGTAGGGTAAAAGACTTGGCCTTGTTGCTACCTTATGCATCTCTAACTGAGAAATAGTATTGTATTTGATAGATAAGTCTTCATTTTCATTGTTGCTTGAATCATCATGGTAGTTTACCAATTCATACTATAAGATGTTGAAAACATGCATCTAATTTTTAACTATGTTTATACTTCTGGGCGAGGTGTCAGAGAAAACATCTAAGCTCTGGCCTGAACTCTCACCAGTGGCTTTAGCTTCTTTTCGTGGCGGCATGGTAGCAGTTCTAAAAAACTTGATATTCATCACAGAAAATGCACAGGACTGAGTATCTCGCGAAGAAAGTTCTACCAAAACGTGAATGTAAGAATGAAAAAAAAAAAACTATCTTGCCTTAAATGCCTCGACCTGCATATACCTTCCCTGACAATACGTTTAATTCTTTTAATAAAACTATTTGGGAATTAAATAATGATCTTATTTGAAATCATTTCCCTAGGCTGGTCATTTAATAACATTAATGGTCAATTTTCATGATCAGAAAAGTATAAACTTAATTTGAAATCACCCATATCGCAAATCAACATAAACTCAATGGTAAAATAAGAATGTTTTATTTTGATAATAAATCAAGTTTACATGACTAATTAATTATGTTTAACCTTAATCCATTTCGGGATTTCGAGTCTCGTGCTATCCTACTTCCGTTCGATCTATAACCCCGAATTGCGAAATCGTGATTGATTAATTAATATTAATCATGTTTAACGTTTGTAATTAATCACAATTAGTTAATGATTTCGCGATTTCGGGTATCGCGAGTTTTAATTTATCATTTGCGGCAGGATTCCATAAACACGAAGTTGCGATAAGGTTAATTATCATTAATCATTTTAATTATTTTAATTAATCTCGATTTAACTTAAGCTTGTTTCGCAACTTCACGTATCGGGACTTTGAAGTTCTTTGTGTGTTTAACTGTTAGTATTGCGAAACCCTGAAACCCGATATCTTGAAAAATGTTTTAGTGATTTGAATTTTAATGAAAGGGAGGCTCCATCAATTTTAAAGGGTTTTAGACCATTAGATTAATCAGAAAATTTTATCGAGGGTAGTATCCAAGTGCGCATTTGTTTTTATTTAAACAGAAATGAAAATTTTTAAGTCTAAAGCTTTAGAAAACTTTATATGTTTCAACAGAGGTACTGGTAAATGAAACACCACCAAGCCTTCCCCGTCATTGGAGGTAGTGGTAAATGAAACACCACCAAGTGGAATGAAGCGACTTCATGAATCTAAGAAATCACATTCTAATAAGGAATTAGTACTTCATTGGTAAAGCATAAATCTGAATTATGAATTCAAAATTATACTTAGTCACTATGAGATTAAAAAGAAAAAAGGAAAAAATGGTAGATTAAGGATTATTTTTCAATGGAGCATAAATGAAATGTCCGTTAAAATTGTACCATTAATTTTATAATTACAATGTGCACATGAAAATTTTAAAGTCAATTGAATTTCTTAATATATATGTGTTTGTGTGTTCTCTTGCAACTTTGTAGTTCTATGTGCATTAACTAAGTATGAGTTGTGAAGTTTCTTAAGTAAATTTTAATTTTGTAATAAAATAATTTTTTCATCTTATAAATTAATAAGAATTTAAAAAAAAAAAAAAATTGAGATGATAAAAGTTCTATCATAAATCTTGTTTTGTGTATGATGGGATGATTTAAATCATATAAAAATTTCAGAGATAACAAGATGTCCATCATAATACTTTGATCTATAATAGGAAAATGTTTTTAAAATTTTTGTCATATTTATGTAAATTTAGATAATCAAATATTTTGTCTAATATTTTGTCTAACTTAACTTTTAGTTTCACCAAATTCCAAAAAAAAATATTTACTATAAAACTTTTGGAGTGAACATTTATTTATCGAATTATGAATATTTATACGGAAGGCATTCTCTTAAGAGGAAGGCCTATTGAACATTTTCTTCGTCTGTTTGCATCCAATTAAACACTACCTCCTATTGACAAATTGAAAACTGCTAGCGTAATCTCTCTGTCACGTTTTGTGACATATTCTTGGTTCCTGTGGTGTATGGTTCTCCCTAAGTTTTTAAAATTCAATAGTGAATTGATAGTGTGATGACACTACGAAGAAATATTATTTTGACCCAGTGTCCTTCAACGTGTATCGCAGAGTTTTCCCGCCAATTTAATAGTTTTTCCATATCAAAACCCAAGATCTAAAGCATGGACATCCATGGCAGTTGCTAAATATTATACGATGGGGAATTCATTTGGATCCTCAAGATATTCTAACCATTTCTCTAAACATATTTACAATGTTTATATGAATTCATGCTTATAAGCTCTTTCAATGGCATTTAAATACTAAAAAAAACAACTATAAGGAAGGCATTCATGGCCTCAATGTCATACAATGGTTCAATTATACACGCCAAGAGAGATGAAAAATAGAATTTTATAATCAATTTAAAAGACGAAATGAAATTTTTTTGTTATAATTATATGACAAATGATATTTAATAGTTAGTTTGAAAGATGAAATGTCACCAAATTTAGTTAAAAACCTTAACCATTACTAATCCCTGCGGTAGGCATAGAGGGACTATAGCGATCGATAATTCGTTGACCTCGTATTAGTTTGTCCTTTGACCACAAATATTTGTATAATATCTAATGTTGGAACTAGGGAACAAAAACCATTGATTTTTATATAATAAAAAGTACCATATATGTCATGATCTGATTGGATAACAGATTTAAGGTCTTATTGTTGGCTTCATTATTCCCAATGTTTTATATGTTATCATATCCAAACTTTTTTATTGTATACGGTATTTTTGAATCATGTATTTTCTTATGCATTTCTTGAAGGTGGATTAATGCTAGCATTAGTTCGAATGTTTGTCTTAGCATTTTCTGCTAGATAAATTTATCCCAATGTTTGATATGCTAGTGTATCCAAGGTTTGTCTATTTATTATTATTATTAAGTACTTAACATACGTAAAGAGGCCTACCACACACATTCTTTCTTAAATGTTTACACAACGCGAGGCCTTTGGACAGTTATGACAGCGTTAAATGTTTACCTAACAAGCCTAGGAGCCTTAAATGTTTACTTAACATGTCCTCATAGCCTTAAATGTTTACTT
Organism: Picea sitchensis; assembly: GCA_010110895.2. Classification (NCBI taxonomy): domain Eukaryota; kingdom Viridiplantae; phylum Streptophyta; class Pinopsida; order Pinales; family Pinaceae; genus Picea; species Picea sitchensis. Next base: position 12,101 of record SNQJ01S0057267.1, read on the forward strand.
AACATGTATATCACAAAACGGGCTGGACATGAAAAATAAAACTAAATTTGAATAATTAATTGAATAAAATTTAACTAAACATTATCACATATTAATAATAATGAATACGATATTTAATATTAATATTATAGGATAGATATCATAAATCTAATTTATAGTTTATTTATTAATATTAATATAAAATAGTATATACAAGTATATATCCATTTTAACTCTAACTCGAGAATGATCAATTTCTAGGTACAAATCTTTATTATCATAAACAAAATCAAAATTCTAAAATTCTTGAATAAAATTTAAATAATTGTTTATATTATTCATTAAGTAAAAAGTGTTATAGCATTATATAAATTACTATAAATCTTAGTACAATGTTATAATATTCTATAAATTATTCAGTCTCATGTATATGAGAGAATTGTTGGGTGCAAAATGTATATGACGGAAGTGTTGAGTGCAAAATGTATCTCCATAATTGTTTGGTGCAAAATGTATATGACCTAAGTGTTGGGTGCAAAATGTATATCACGGAACAAGCTGGACATGAAAAGTGAAAAATAAAAATAAACTTCACCTTTATTATCATAAACAAAATAAAAATTCCAAAATTCAAAATTTACATTTAAAAACGTTAAAAATAATATTGAATAAAATTTAAATAATTGTTTATATTATTAATTAAGTAAAAAGTGTTATAGCATTATATAAATTACTATAAATCTTGGTACAATGTTATAATATTCTATAAATTACTCAGTCTCATGTATATGACAGAATTGTTGGGTGCAAAGTGTATATGAAGAAAGTGTTGGGTGCAAAATATATACCACTAAACAAGTTGGACATGAAAAATAAAAAATATAAACAAATTTCAACTTTATTATCATAAACAAAATCAAAATTCCAAAATTCCAAATTTACATTTAAAAACATTAAAAATAATATTGAATAATAAGCATTGATTTTTATATAATAAAAAGTAGGGAGGTCATTTTCTCAATGTTTTACATGTTATCATATCCAAACTTTTTTATCGTATAAGGTCTTTTTGAATCATATATTTTCTTATGCATTGTTTAAGGTGGATTAATGCTAGCATTAGTTCGAATGTTTTTTCTGTTTCTGTTAACTAAATTTATCCCAATGTTTGATATGCTAGCTCGTTTTTTTATTATTATAAAGTACTTAACTTAAGTAAAGAGGCCTTCCACACGCATTCTTTCTTACATGTTGACACACGCATTCTTTCTTACATGTTGACACAAAGGGAGGCCCTTGGACGGCAATCTTTCTTACATGTTTACACAACGGGAGGCCCTTGGACAGTGACAACCTTACATGTTTACCTAAGAGGCCTTAGAGCCTTAAATGTTTACTTAACATGTATATCACGAAACAGCTGGACATGAAAAATAAAAATAAATTTGAATAATTAATTGAATATAATTTAGCAAAACATTATCACATATTAATATTAATATTAATATTAATATTAATGAATTGTTGGGTGCAAAATGTATATCAAGGAAATGGTGGGTGCAAAATGTATATCACTAAACAAGCTAGACATGAAAAATAAAAAATATGAACCCGTGACTTCGTAATTGTTGTGTACAAAATGTATATGACAGAAGTGTTGGGTGCAAAATGTATATCACGAAACAAGCTGGACATGAAAAATGAAAAATAAAAATAAATTTCACCTTTATTATCATATACAAAATCAAAATTCCAAATTTACATTTTAAAACGTTAAAAATAATATTGAATAAAATTTAAATATTTGTTTATACTATTCATTAAGTAAAAAGTGTTATAGCATTATATAAATTACTATAAATCTTGGTACAATGTTATAAACAATGTTATAATATTCTATAAATTACTCAGTCTTATGTATATGAGTGAATTGTTGGGTGCAAAATGTATATGACGAAAGTGTTGGAGCAAAATGTATATCAGTGTTGGAGAAAAATGTATATCACTGAACATGAAAAATGAAAAATTTGAACCCGCGACTCGCCAACTCGAGACTCAGTAATTGTTGGGTGCAAAATGTATAGGGTGGAAGTGTTGGGTGAAAAATGTATATTACGGAACAAGCTACACATGAAAAATGAAAAATAAAAATAAATTTCACCTTTATTATCATAAACAAAATCAAAATTCCAAAATTTCAAATTTACATTTAAAAACGTTAAAAATAATATTGAATAAAATTTAAATAATTGTTTATACTATTCATTAAGTAAACAGTGTTATAGCATTATATAAATTACTATAAATCTTGGTACAATTTTATAATATTCTATAAATTAGTCAGTCTTATGTATATGACAGAATTGTTTGGTGCAAAATGTATATGACGGAAGTGTTGGGTGCAAAATGTGTATCGCGGAACAAACTAGACATGAAAAATGAAAAATAAAAATAAATTTCAACTTTATTATCATAAACAAAATAAAAATTCCAAAATTCCAAATTTATATTTAAAAACATTAAAAATAATATTGAATAAAATTTAAATATTTGTTTATACTATTTATTAAGCAAAAAATTGGACATGAAAAATGAAAAATGTGAACCAGCGACTCCGCCAACCCGCGACTCAGTAATTCTTGGGTGCAAAATGTATATCACTGAACAAGCTGGACATGAAAAATGAAAAATAAAAATAAATTTCACCTTTATTATCCAAAATTCCAAAATTCCACATTTATATTTAAAAAAATTTAAAAATAATATTGAATAAAATTTAAATAATTGTTTATATTATTCATTAAGTAAAAAGTGTTATAGCATTATATAAATTACTATAAATCTTGGTACAATGTTATAATATTCTATAAATTACTCAGCCTCGTGTATATGACGGAATTATTGTGTGCAAAATGTATATGACTTAAGTGTTGGGTGAAAAATGTATATGGATGAACAAGCTGGACATCAAAAATGAAAAATGTGAACCGCCAACTCCGCAACTCCGTAATTGTTGGTGCAAAATGTATATGATGAAAGTGTTGGGTGAAAAATGTATTTCACAAGCTTGACATGAAAAATAAAAAATAAAAATAAATTTCAACTTTATTATCATAAACAAAATCAAAATTCCAAAATTTATAATATTGAATAAAATTTAAATATTTGTTTATACTATTCATTAAGTAAAAAGTGTTACAGCATTATAAAAATTATTATAAATCTTGATACAATGTTATAATATTCTATAAATTACAATGTTATAATATTCTATAAATTATTGAGTCTCATGTATATGATGGAATTGTTGAGTGCAAAATGTATATGACAGAAGTGTTAGGTGTAAAATGTATATCATGAAACACTTTGAATATGAAAAATGAAAATTTGAACCCACTACTCCACCAACCCGCGACTCGGTAATTGTTGGGTGCAAAATGTATATGGCAGAAGTGTTGGGTGCAAAATGTATATCAACGAACAAGCTGGACATGGAAATTGAAAAATTAAAATGAATTTCACTTTTATTATCATAAACAAAATCAAAATTTCAAAATTCCAAATTTACATTTAAAAACCTTAAAAATAATATTGAATAAAATTTAAATAATTGTTTATACTATTCATTAAGTAAAAAGTGTTATAACATTATACAAATTACTATAAATCTTGGTATAATGTTATAATATTCTATAAATTACTCAGTCTCATAATGTATATGACAGAAGTGTTGGGTTAAAAATGCATATCACGGAACAAGCTGGACATGAAAAATGAAAAATGTGAACGTGCCACTTTGCTAACCACCCCAAAAAATGTATATGACGGAAGACATGAAAAATGAAAAATAAAAATAAATTTCACCTTTATTATCATAAACAAAATCAAAATTCCAAATTTACATTTAAAAACTTTTAAAATAATATTGAATAAAATTTAAATAATTGTTTATACTATTCATTAAGTAAAAAGTGTTATAGCATTATATAAATTACTATAAATCTTGGTACAATGTTATAATATTCTATAAATTACTCAGTCTCATGTACATGACGCAATTGTTGGGTGAAAAATGTATATGATGGAAGTGTTGAGTGCAAAATGTGTGCGACTTTATAATTGTTGGGTTACATGGGTTATGTATTCAATATTTCATGTACTATCAAACTTAGATACTAGGAACCTTCGTTATGTACCAGACATTAATATTTTTTTATAAATTTTAAATAAAACTAATTAGGGAATACTAAATTCTGCATGGATACCACATGTACTGCAACTTGCAACCCATGCATTTACTCCCATGACAGGACAGCTGCCATACAACACTTGTTAGAATATGAAGTTAGATAATTGATATTTATAATTTCCACTATTAAAAATATGGATATTGTTATTGTAAGGTAGCTTGAAGTTAAAGTACTCATGAAATGGAAACATCTTTAATTAGATTACATTATTAAAAAAAGAAATGTAGTAATATTATTTTTAAAAATAGATAGTAATATTATTATAATTATTAAATATTGTTATGATAATTATTTATAAAATTATTTAGTAGCTTTAAAATATATTATTATTATTATTATCAATTTATATTATTAATTAAAATTATATAAGTAAAAAATTAAGGAATTTTTTTTTATGATGAATATTTTTTTAAGCGAACGGTCTTTCTAAAGTTTTTATTGTCTATCCATGTTCAATGAAAATATGCCTCCTTGGTCTACTCCACTTTTCATAATTATCATAGCTGGTCTACCTAGTCTCTAAGGAACACTTCCTTGTGTGTGAATTTCATTGTAGTGGGGCTTTCACATGTCCATAAGAGAAGGGTTTATGCGTGTTGTGCCATATTTGGACTATATTCTCATCAGTTAATGTGAATCTCTCAAACATGAATCTTTCAAGCCAAGTTCTACTAGAAATAGGTCATCTACGTAGCTTTATCAATCTCATGGTTGTGACCGGATTAAAGGATGTTTACATGCACTGGGAAGACCCAAGGTTCAACAGTAATTCACCAACAAATCCCAAGACACTGGCCCTTTCAACATCATCTACAAGAAAGTGAAATCTGACCCGAGGCATCTATGGGGACTGCAGAAACCAAGATTTTGCAGTCAGGAAGGGAAGTGAGGCATTCATCCTTAAACATTACAGTTAACATTCATTCATCATGTGCGCAATAAACCATAATAGTATACTAAGAGATATCATAACCATTCAACAAGTGTGTAGAACCATCAAAGAATTCATATCAAGCATTCATTTGTATTATTAAGTGCGTGCAATAAACATAATAGAAAGAAAACACATCATAACAACACACAAGAACACCATATTTTAAAGTGGTTCACCCCAAATTGGGATACGTCCAAAAAGGGTGGCTTCTTATATTAGTCTGAATCATCTCTTACAAAAGGTGTGCACTATGCTCATTTATGATGTAACAGTTATACCCCCATTGCCCTAGTTGTTCATGCATACAATGCGCACTAGTTCTTCATTCGCTCCAAAACTAGAGTCAAGCTCAAGCTCAACGTGTCTTTAAGTGCTCAATACTCAACTCTCCCAACTCAAAACTACTTATCTATCCCAAACCATAACATATTTATACCTTAAATTAGAGTTTATCCCGTTACAAAATGTCTCGAAAATTCTAACTAACTTCCGCCTTTTGTGTGTTGACCACTTCTTTTCCTTCTTCTGCATGTGTTGACCTTCTGAAAAATGCATTAATTGTCTGCTTCCGCGCACGTTGATCCTTTGTGCAGTTCCCAAAATATACCCAAAATGACCTGCTCTAACAGGTCCCCAACACTCGCATGTGGCTTGTCTCAAGCCACTTAGTATTGTTGTTGCGTAGTCTTCAATGTCTCCATGAGTTTCTCAAAATTTTCCTTAGATGATTTGATCTTCTCTTTTTCTTCTACTTATCACTTGAATATATCTTCAGCATCATGCATGGTGAATGCAGTCTTCAACTTCTCTTGTCTTTCTTGGACTACTTACTTGACTTGTCCTTCTACTACCTTAAGTTCCTATGTTACCTTGAACGCTACTTCTTGTAAGGGCTATAACTTATGCGCAAGCGTTTGCTGCTCCACCATGATCTGATTGATCTCCTGGTTGACCTGCTTGTTCTCGATTACATCAATCATATTTTTCTTTGTTTCCAGAGTATTCATCGTATCCTTAATCTTTTGCGCCTTTTCCTAGGCGGATTGTATCCTTTGATCCAGTGCTTGCAACTTTTCATTCTCGAGAAGTTGTGTCCATACATGTGTGCTTTCCTCATACAACTTGGCACACTCTTCCTCCAACGTCTTGATTCTCTCCATAGTTGTCATTGATTCCTTCTCTATTTTCTCCCTTTCCTTTAGCGGTGTACCTGGTGTCGCGTGTGCTTCCAACTCAACGATCTTTGCATGGAAGCCCTGAATGGATTCTCTAATATTCAACACTTGCTCCTCTAATAACACATTTAATTTAATTGGGACCTTTGGAAGGTTTCTATAAACCTTCTTGATTTCATGTTGTAGTCTTTCTTCTTTTTGTTCAACCTCATCCCAGTCCAACATAGATTTATTATAGTCTATGGTCAATTTTTCCTTATCACTTATCATTTTGATCAACTTTGTCTCTGTCAACTCTGTGTGTGCATTGATATCCTATGTCACACTTTTCTGTAAACCCACTAACACATTCATTGACAACTATGACAAGACTAAGTCAATATGACTTAACGCTTGTGCTTTCTCCCATATCTTCGTGGAAGGGAACACTATAGCCTCTAGTGACATCTTCATAATTATGTGCTCTCCCATTACTGACAATGGATGATATCTTGACATCGCAGCCTCTATTCTCTTAGTTTTTCTTTATGTCTTCTCATCCACATGCCTTTGCTCGGGTACTATCCTTATTTCTTCATACATCTAGTGCAATGATGCAATATGTGCCTGCACATATGCATGCATCTCTTCTTTCTCATGTGTCGCATGCTAAAATGATTCATCTGTTACATCTTTAACTTGGTCCCTGATTTTCTCTAAGTCATATTCCATTAAGGCATGTATGGCCATTTCCTTCACTTCCTTTCTCATCTTGCACTATTGTACTGCTTTTCTCTTATCTTATTCTTTCCTCTTATATCCTGCTCATGGTGGTGGAATTTATTTTATGTCGTCGTCACCTTTGTCATGTCCTTCTTGTTCCTCTTTATCCTCTTCTTCAATTTATTTCTCTGTTTTCTCTATTGTTGGCATTAAGAATTTCCATTCCTCATCCCAGTCCTCCATGATGAGTCCAACTTTCTCCTCGGTCACTCTAAACCTTGTCATCATCCACTGTTGATATGGGTCCCTTGTTTCCTACACATACATGTGATTCCTTCCTGCCTTAAAGCGTGCAATCCCCTTGTATGCCTCCATTACCTACGGTTGTATGTGTGGTGTATCTTGAATATTTTTATGAATTAGATCCTTGTAAATATAGAACGTAATGTTATTGTCTAGCTACCTTTCCTTGTGTGCAGTATGCCACAATTTTGTATATCTCATTGTTAAGCATGGTTTCTTTGCAACTCCAAAAAATTAATTGTGCTCTGGCTCCCTCCAAGCCACTAACACGATCAAGATCAAAATTGAGGCATAATGAAATTATGTCCCTTTGTCCCAAGCCACCTTGCAATTCGTTAGGAATTGATTCACCAAAAAGTTCGACCAATTTATCATGACTCCCATGATGCAATTCTTTGTCGTTGTTATTGCTCCTACTGGACGTACCTAGTCCTTGCGACATTTCCTCAACATATTGCATGATAGCACCTATGTTGCAAACCTGATTATGTCATATTTAATACTTTCAACTTCCAAGCCGTGTCATCCTCTAAATGTCCCAAAATTATCCTTCATTATTTCCAAAAAAACTTTCTCATTAGCCTTGTCTATGAATAATGACAAAGGATCCTCGCCTGTTGATGGTAACCTAGTGATCACACAATCAACTTTGTATCGATTGAAACTACTCTGTCATGCCACTCTTATAGCAATTTTTTCCACACTCTATACATCATGCTTTGATGGCCTTCCCTTTCCTGCTGTAGACTTAATTCCTCCATTTTTCTCAATCCAAACTCAAAAATACAATTTTTTGTACATATATGTGGGCTACATTTAGACAACTTACGTATACAGAGGCTGCTCCATTACAGCCCACGTACATTGGGTTTTGTGCTCAAAATTAAAAATATTTCAAGTTTTCATGCCAAGTCACGGGATCCATAACACTTGGCCTTTCATATGCTGGAAACGCTCTGATTTGACCCTTCAATTCACTTTGGAGGCTATAAATTGAGCCATATACAAGCCTTGAAGTGAGAGAAAATAGTTTATAGCAAACACACTCTAGAGAAATTTCACCTCATATTGAGTCTACATCCCTTTTTCCTTTAAGTCTGAACTTCCCTTATGTTCAACCCCCAATATCTCCCTATTTTGTGAAGGAGGAATGATGCAGTGCCCCACCTTAGTAGGGTCTGTTGACCTCCCGATCTTTGGATCTTGCAATTCCTGAGCCGAAATGGCTCCTTGGTCCCCACTGGAACCCTTCACGCATATAACCACAGGTCTCCTTTTATGTGCTCTACCTGTGTGAACATGAACTAGACGCGAGCCTCCACTCCACGTGACCATAGACCTAACCTCAAAGGTGTGTCGCGTTTTGTCCTGAAAACACAAAATGGGCTAACGGTCCCTAACTCTTCCCTTTAATTCTTCTCTGATGTGACCTTTGACTACGATCTCGGGCCCAACTTTCGAGCGCGTCGGGATTTCACGTGTCGGGCATTTGTGAAGTGGTCCTCTCCCCTTCTCTCTAATTGCCAAAATGCGATGAACACTTATGTCAGATCGAAAGTCCTTGTTTCCCTCATGATCCGACAATCCATATCCTTTTTCTTGCGAAGTCAAGATTTCATGACTTGCGGCTTCTGGGTAGCAGTTTCCTTCCCTCTCTTGACTCTTGAAATGCTGATATTTCGGAGTGCCAAATCAATGGCTCACGCTCCTCTAGATATGATGGTTGTTATCCCTCTTGAGCTTGATTCCACGAGGTGACTTCAAATCTCGTCTTTCCTCTGAAATTCTCCAAGTCTCTATCCTTCCTGATCTTGTTCCTTGCTACAAATGCAAGGATTTGAAGGAATCTTGCACACACTCCTTGCAGCTTTCACAATAACCTCTGGTTATATGACATCTTCCAACTCTACATAGTCTTTGCGACAGACGTTCTTCAACCGCTCACTTAGGTTGGAAAAGCATAAGACTTCGTCCTAGCCTGTGCACACCTTGCATGACTCTATGTGATACTTGCACTTTTGTTGGTATAAGAACAACTCTATATCTCCTAATCTTTTCTAAGGTAAAACTCAGAATCTTGTCAACGAACTCCTTGCGGACCTCCACTGCGCTCCTTGCAGTAATTCTCAGGATGAGGAGAAATTGGAACTTATACTCTCCCTCTCGCAGACTTAATACATTCAACATAAAATCATATTCATAAAGCATTGAAACAAATGCATAACAAAGCATATAAGGAAACGGTAAACATACCATTCAATAGATGCAAATAGTAACCATAACAACACCATGAAATTGGATTAAATATTTCTTATATTAATTCAAGTGCTTCTGTACATGGTTTCTATAGCAACAACTATCTGCTCATACAACTTCTACAATCTATGTTCTTCTCTGCTCTCCTATGCTCTCTTTATCTACAACTTATTTTCAATGATAATGATACAATACAGTACATACAAGGGAGATTTATTGATTTTTCCCTCCTACAACCTCAAGCTATCTTATCAAAATTAAAGACTACAACTAGTTTACATTTATTACATTAAATGCCTCCAACCGATAGATGAGAACAACACTCAAGATCTACATTACAATCCCCAAAACATTTAAGAGAAATTACATCCTTCCAGCTATTACATTAATGTTTTATCTTTTAAATTCAAAACGTCTTCAAAATGTGCACTGGTGTATATCCAACTGTCCTCCACTCGCGCTTTGCTTGTGATGCTCTTGCATCATACTCCTCTAGCTAAAAAAATCATGGACTCCTACACCATGTGTCCATGTTTTTGAATATCTTCTTCACTTTCCCAACTGGCATCTTCAATTGGGTGTCCCTTCCACTTTACCAGATATTCAAGATATGTCTTCCTCCTAGTATTCTTGCCAACTCTCTGATCAATGATCTTTTCCATCTGCGGCATTTTAGCTACAGACATCTGTTTAACCCACATAATTTCCTTCTAACTCTCTACTCCTTCTGCTTCATATTCTCTATAAGGATACAGATATGGTACGTTGAATATGAGCGATATTCCCACACCATCTAGCAATTCTATCTCATAAGCATTTGCCTCAAATTTTTGTAAAATCTTACACGGCCCTATATTTTTCATCTTCATCTTATTATATGTTCCCCTTGGGAACCTTTCTTATCTTAGATGTTCTAAGAATAAATCTCCCACTTCGATTTGAATCTCTCTCCTGTTTTTTTGTGCTCTATGTTTGTATTCCTGGTTGGAATTATGCAACCTCTCTCTGATTTTACTATGGAGCTCCTTCATCTCTGCTACAAAATACTCTGCTCCAGCACTCATGAACTCGTTCTGCTCGAACTCTCTCAACTCGGATACTCCCCTTGGTTGCATTCCATACATTATCTAGAATGACCTCTGTCTTGTGCTCCTGTTAGGTGAGTTATTATATGCAAAAATCCGCTTGCGGTAGAATCTGATCCCATTGACTGTGATGTTCAGTAACCAAAATCCTTAATAAGTCCCCCAAACTTTGATTTACTACCTCAGTCTGTCCATCCGTCTGAGGGTGATATGTTCATCTAAAAGATAAATTCATTCCTAGTTTCTTCCATAGTGTCCTCCAGAAGTGACCAACAAATTTGGTATCTCTGTCTGAAACAATACTCTTGGGTAAACCATGAAGTCAAACAACTCCTTTGAAAAATGGATTTGCAATGTGTGTTGCATCATTGGTTTTCTGACATGGAATGAAATGTGCCATTTTTGAGAATCTGTCGACTACCAAAAATATGGAATCACAACCTCTTTGGGTCCTCGACGATCCTAACACAAAATACATGCTTACCACATCCCACAACCTCTCTGGTATTGGCAATGGTTGATACAACCCTGTATTTTGTCTTTTCCCCTTTACATGTTGGTAGATTCTACATCTGTTGACAAATTTCTTGACATCCATCCTCATCCCTGGCCAATAATACAAACTGTTCAGTTGTGCAAATGTTTTATCATGGCCGAAATGTTAAGCCAATTCCCCATTATGTTTTTCCTTTAAAAGGCTTTCTCTCATAGAACTCTTCGGGATACACAACTGATTTCCTTTGAATAATTGTCCATCCTGAATTAAATATTCAATCCATTGGCTTCTATCTCTTAAAACAAGATTATCACATGCCTCATAAGCATCCTTGAAATCTAAATCATCTCTATACATTTCCTTAAGGTTATCAAAACCTAAGGTCTTCACACGAAAATCCTGCATAATCAAACATTTCCTGCTCAATGCATAAGCAAACTTGTTAGCATTTCCAGAAATGTGCTTTATAACAAAAGTAAAGTTCTGCATAAATTCAACCCATTTTGCATGTTTCTGGTTCAGTTTTTCTTCTCTGGTTATAAATTGTAAAGCATGGTTATCGCTATACAAAACGAACTCTTTCAGAACCAAGTAGTGCCTCCATTTCTTCAATGTTGTATGACTGCATAAAACTCTTTTTCATACGTGGAATATTTCATCTTGGTCTCGTTCAGCTTCTCATTGAAGTATGAAAATGGTCTATTGTCTTGACTTAAGACTACTCCAATTACAAATTCTCTTGCGTCACATCTCACTTGAAATGTTTTACTAAAGTCTAGCAGAACCAGAACTAGTTGTCCAGTTATCTTCTCCTTTAACAACTTGAAAATTTTCTTCGCTTCCTCTGTCCAATGAAAATATTTATGTCTCTTCTTGACCGTGTCCATCATTGGTGCAAAAGTTCCACTAAAATTTATGATGAACTTCCTGTAAAAACTGGCTAGTCCATGAAAGCTTCTAACTTCAAAGATATTCTTTAGTGATGGTCATTCTTTGATCACTTTTCCTTTCTCATGATCCATCTTCAACTCATTTGAAGAGATCACAAAACCAAAATAAATTAGTTTCGTCTTCACGAAATATGACTTCTTCAGATTTATCAACAAATTCTCTTGCTACAACCTCCTCATCACTAGAGTTAAATGTCTCAAATGTTCTTCCTCGATCTTACTAAAGATCAATATATCATCAAGATACACAATTACAAACTTCCCAATGAAATCTTTCAAGAATTCATTCATCAATCTCATAAAAGTACTTGGCGCATTCGTCAAGCCAAACAGCATGACAAGCCATTCATACAGTCCTTAATTCGTCTTGAATGTTGTCTTCCATTCATCACCTTCTCTCATTCTAATATGATGATATCCTCTTTTCAAATCAATTTTTGAAAAAAACTTTGCTCCTCTCAAGCAATCTATCAAGTCATCCATCCTAGGTAAAGGAAATCTATACCTGATGGTGATTTTGTTTATAGCCCTCGACTCTGTACACATTCTCCATCCACCATATTTCTTTTGACTTAACACTGTTGGCATAGCGCATGGACTCAATCTTTCTCTAATCAACCTCCTGGTCTTTGGATCTTCCAATTCTCGAGCTGAAATGGCTCCTTGGTCCCCATTGGAACCCTTCATGCATATAACCACAGGTCTCCTTTTATGTGCTTTTCCTACGTGAACATGCACTAGATGCAAGCCTCCACTCCACGTGACCACAGGCATGACCACAGACTTAACCTCAAAGGTGCATCGCGTTTCACAACTTCAGGACTTTCGTTGTGAGTCACCCTGACTCCTCCGTTTCCCAAAACTTTGAAATGGGCTAACAATCCCTAGCTCTTCCCTTTAATTCTTCTTTGATGTGACCTTCGGTAGCGACCTGGGGCCCAACTTTCGAGCGTATTAGGATTTTGTGTGTCGGGGGTTTCTGAAGTGGTCCTCTCCCCTTCTCTCGAAATGCCAAACCGTAATGACCGCTTATGTCAAATCGACAGTACTCATTTCCCTGACGATCCGACGATCCAAATCCTTTTTCTTGTGAAGTCAGTATTTCATGACTTGCGGCTTCCAGGTAGCAGTTTCCTTCCCTCTCCCGACTCCCGAAATGTCGATATTTCAGAGCGCCAAGTCAATGGCTCATGCTCCTCTATATCTGACGTTTGCTATCCCTCTTGAGCTTGATTCCGCGAGGTGAATTCAAACCTCATATTTCTTCTGAACTTCTCCAAGTCTCTATCCTTCTGGAGCTTGTTCCTTGCTGCAAACTCAAGGATTCGAAGGAATCCTGCACACACTCCTTGCGGCTTTCACAATAACCTTTGGTTATCTGATATATTCCAACTCTGCGCACTCTTTGCGACACACATTCTTCAACCAATCACTTGGTTTGGAAAAGTATAAGACTTTGGCCTACCCTGCACACACATTCCATGGCTCTATGCAATACTTTCACTTTTGTTGGTATAAGAACAACTCTATATCTTCTGATATTTTCTGAGGTAAAACTCAGAATCTTGTCAATGCACTCCTTGTGGACCTCCACTGCACTCCTTGAAGGAATTCTCAGGATGAGGAGAAATTGGAACTTATACTCTCCCTCTCTCAAACTTCATACATTCAACATGAAATCATATACATAAAGAATTGAAGAAAATGCATAACAAATCATATAAACAAATTGTAAACATGCTATTCAATAGATGCAAACAGTGACCATAACAACATCATGAAATTGGATTAAATATTTCTTATATTAATTCCAGTGCTTCTGTACATGGTTTCTATAGCAAGAAATATCTACTCATACAACTTCTACAATCTCTGTTCTTCTCTGCTCTCCTATGCTCTCTTGCTCTACAATTTATTTTCAATGAGAATGATACAATACAATACATACGAGGGAGCTTTCTTGAGTTTCCCCTCCTACAACCTCAAGATATCTTATCGAAATTAAAGTCTACAACTACTTTACATTTATTACATTAAATGCCTCCAACCGACAGATGAGAGAAACGCTCAAGATCTGCATTGCAATCCCCAAAATATTTAAGAGGAATTACATCCTTCCAACTATTACATTAATGTTTTATCTTTTAAATTCAAAACGTCTTCAAAATGCAAGTTGGTGTATATCCAGTTGTCCTCCAATCACGCTTTTCTTGCGATGCTCCTGCATCAAGGAACCCAATTACTCCTTAAGCTTATGAGATTTCCTTGTGGAGGATTGAAGTGGTGAAAGCCGAGGTGGAGGGACTTGGTTTCTCTATTCCGTCAAGTGTCAATATAGAAGGTTGTCACCTATATACTTCTATTGATTATATTAATAGAAATACTCTTTTCTCATCCAATTATATGTTGCAAGTATCTATATTATTTTCCATGGGTGAATTTGTTGTACATGTTGATGGACTATGCTAGTTTGTATGCTAACATATTATATATTATCCATATGTGTGTGTATCTTGAGTGTTGAGGACAAGTTTCAGGTATCAAGCATTGGATTGTGAGCTTGATGATGATCTCCTATGGATGTCCAAAAGAGGTAGGCTTCTACCCTTTCTTTTGTTGGCATTTCCATTTGTCTAGCATACTTGAGATTCGAGTTGATTTTTGGGTGTCATTCTTTCCGTTGTGGTCTTACCCCAAACCATAGAGAGTTATTCCTCATAACAACCACAAAAATACTCCATGGATGTATATTAATAATAGCTTCATGTGTGCGTTAATCTCTGTGCTCCTCCTAAAATGGGGAATCTCTAACAAGTTCAAAATGCTTGATTTCTCGAGCCCTGCTGCCCACTCCTGTGGATATACTATGACCGCATGTGAATCCAGGATAGGTTTCACGCAAATGTAATTCTCTTATGCTATCTTAGGGTACTTCTTCACATTCTCCAAATCATAGTATGCATACTTCAGAGTTCTTACGACACTGATCATATCTCCTTGGACAATTACCCCTGTTGGTATCTCTAGTTCGACTAGTTCATACTTTGCCTCCTTTTGAAGCTTAATCGACTATGTCATTGGCTTCTTGGGTGGCATATAATCCTTTAGAAAATGAGAAAGGCTCATCCCTGATGTTGATTCCCCTGGGGTTTCCTTGAACACTGGTATCGATGACTGTCTGGTGCACTATTTTTTCTATGGTGTTGAGGCTCTCTTGTCTTCAGTTCTCCATATCTTCTATTTAACTTATATGTGTTGCACGGTATGCAAAGTACTCTTCTCTTCCACTGACTCACTCGGATATGTCAAATCAACTCGACTCTGTAAATTTTTCTCTTCTCTATTCTCTATGAATACTTCAAGAAACAATAAAGTTTTCTCGTCGACCCCTCATTTTCTTTTGATAACCTGCTGCCAACTATGATTTCCTTCTTCTCACCCAAATTGTTGTCAAATCCACTAAAATTTGTATTCAATTCTTCCCATACTTTGCAATAACTTCAAATGATTCTATGGATCATAGTCTAGATCTTTCCAACCTGTCACAATCTTTCTTTCCATTTATGACTAAGTATCTCCACTATCTTACCGTCATGTCCTCTCTTTAATGCTTTTCATGTCATGCTTTCTCTTTAATTCTCTTCTCATCCTCTACACAGATCTACAACCCTGCTCACACCCTTCAATATTTCCTCTCTATGTGTCTTCCTTTTTCTTTCTTTCTACGACATTTTCTTGCTAAAAACTTCAATCTTCCACAAACATTTTTCCTTTTGTTCTTTTTCTTCTATAATACACTATAATACAAGTTTTATGGTACACATACTATGCAGTCAAGGTAGTGCGCGGAAGTTGGGTTGTCCCTATACAGTTACAACTGACTACCATTCATCTGTCCTTACATGAATTCTCCATTCAGTTTATCCAACTGGACAACACCTTCCTTCGTTACAGATCGAGTCACATACATACCCAACCAATGCATTTGGAACTTCCCTAGGTGCTGCAAAAACTTACTATCATAAAGCAAAACTAGATCTCTTGTCTTGAACTTCTTCTGCTTAATATGTCTATCATGCCATGCTTTCTCGTGCGATTTCTAAACTTGTTGATGGAATCCCATGACAAAATGATCTTCTTATAGTTCCATTTGCTCTAGCAGTCTCTTCTCTACTACACCAGAATCAATAATAGGTCCAACAAAATCTGTTTCCCAATTATCAAGAGCCTGTAATGTAACTTGCAGATCAAATACATCTCATCTCTCCTAGAAGGCTTCCGAAATCTCTAAAAAACATCGCAAGTCTGACAAAACTCCTTACCATACATATGCAGGGTGGGCCACCACAATCCTATGCGTAAAATCTTCTAAGCCGTCACCTTTCTTGCATAATGACCCTGTGCAACTTGTTCATCTACTTCTAATAGTATCATAGGTATTGCATGTTCCAATACACACTGTCGTAGAATACCATTTGCACCTAACTTGCACAAATTTCCTACTATCAGCTGATAATCCATTGCTTTAACTACTAACTGCTTCTTCTTCGCAACTGTAAAATTAGATGGGGCTAATCTTGTACTCAAGAGATGAATAATCTCTGCAAAATAGTCATCAACCATATCTACTACGAACAAGTGCACGTCTTGTAAACTGTCATCCAAATTCTTGCCTCTTCTCTTATTAATATATGTGACAAATGATTAGGTCTTGAATTCAAATTTTCGGGTTTCACTGACACTTCACATTCATACTCCTGAA
>SNQJ01S0057267.1:50171-63313 GCA_010110895.2 Picea sitchensis
CTCTCTCTCTCTCTCTCTCTTCCCCTTTATCCCTCCCTCCCATTGGCGTCAACCTCCCCCATCCTTCTCTCCTCTGGGGCTAACTCGACCTCCCAATCTAGGATCGTTCAAGTCATCAAACCGAATGGTCCATCAAGTTCCAAATGGAACCCATTTTAACTTGACACATCCCTTTTTATTTCCTCGGTGCAGGTTATGTAGCATCCACGGACCCTCTCTTGAGCACTTTCTAAATCTTAACGTCGTTACTGCTAGCTCCCTGTGCTATAATTTCTCTTTGATGTGACCACGGGATTTGACCGTGGGCCAACTTCCTTCACGATCCCATGCTCTGATACAATCGCGAGCTGCTTACTCCTCCTCCCCGATATATGAATCAGTGAATCCTTTAGGACCAGATCTACGGTCCACGTTCCCCTCGCGATCAATGGCTGTGATCGATTCACAAGTTCGAACTTCGCAAGTCCTTTCTTCTCCCAACTCTTCTTCTCCTGATCTCGAATCAACGAAGTGTTGATCTCTCACCACGCATCCTATCTCGATGGAGGCCTAGGATTACTTCAACTCCCTCAGCTCTTCGAGTATTCTCCTCTTCACTTTTCTTCGAAGGCTTCTTCCTTTGAAACACAAGGATATCTACCACATGCCCTTCCAGATCCAATGGTCTGGATTGAAATCGCTCTCCGTGACTTCAGGAAGATCCTTGTTTGCTCTCAACAAACCTCCCAAAGTTTCTACTCCCGAACCTCTTGGTATTATTCCACCTGTCTCCTCCACCGATGGACGAGTTCAGTGTCTTTGGGACTTTGGTAATTCCTCGACTCTTTTGCACTCTTAGCACAAATTTTCTCTTTCGATACTTAGACTATTCTCAAACTCTTTCTGCACTCCTTGCAGATTTCAATGGAGACTCTTCAACGACTTTGCTTGGCTTGAAAACCTCCAAGGTTCCCAATTCCTCTGCATCCTTCAGTGGAATTCTTCTTCTTCTTCTTTCCCTCCTGATAGTCTCTCACTCTTCCTCCTGAGCTTATATGACGGACTTACACTCTCCTCGTCGCACCCCTTGTGCTCGCCTAAGCTTCTCGACAACTTATCCCTTAGCCTTATGGAAAGGTTTAAGGCATCTCCTTTTCTTTGTTGATGGACTCTTGCAAATCCTTCCTTCCTCGGAATGTTCAACAATTCTGGGATTCCCCTAAGGATAACAACACTTTCAGTCGTGTTTCCCTTGTGCATGCTCGCACTAGCTCGATGCCCTCCTGGCAGAGTGTTCCAAAGTTTCCAGTAACTCTAGATTGTGCTTCATCCCACACAAACTTTCTTTCCAAGGTCCTTAACCACCTTGAAATTTCTCCCTGAGTCTGTGAATTAACTTGGTATGCCCTCCTGGCAGTCTCTCTCTTTTGACTCCACTGAGTTCAGATATGCACCCCTTGCATTGGCTCAAAGAGTTTTCACCCTCTGTCGCGCACTCCTTGCACTTAGCCTAGAGATCCAGACTTAACTCAACACACTTGCGAATAGAAAATTGTATCTCTATATCTGCAGATCATTTCTAACATTCATCTACATTTCACAACATGAAAATGACATTCATAACATAGAATCCATTACACAAAAATGTAAAATAGGAAAAAATGTCATTTTCGATTAATGGTGGAATGTCAAATTACAATGTGGAGTCTCAGTTACAACTGAGTCTCAACTATCTCTCTCCCCTTACAACCTACAACCAACTAACCAACCTCTCTAATTGGAATTAATACAAATATTTATACAAGAGGGGCTCAACGAGATTCTCTCGCAAGATAAACTAGTGGTGTCAAATCACCATTCAAAATTCCTATTTGAAAGGGAAAATTACAATGATGGAAATCTGCTCCAAATCAGATGCATATCCATTCTGTCGTCAACCACTTAATGGAGACCTTATATCCAACTTGTGTGAAGGCACAATTCTTCTCCTCCAGCTTGTCATCATTAAATTCCTGGATCACGCTTTGGATTCTCGAGGAAAAATGAGAGGTTTTTGCCTCTCCCTTCCTTGAATGTGCACCATGTGTAAAATATGACTGACGTGTGCTGAGGTGGAGCGATGCTCCTGCATCATACTCCACGGCTATGAAAATCATGAGCTCCTTCTCATGATTTTTCCAGCATGGTTGAAATCCTCCTAGATCCCAAACTTTCTCTTGGAATTGTTTCTTGGCTCCTCTTCTTCACTGCTTCTGCTTCTACATCATCCTCGTTGCTCATGTAGGTTCCTTTATCTTCAACTTCCTTGTGCTGACCAATTTAATTGCTGAGCTCGACATCATATTCCTGATCTCCTCAATCACCTCATCCAGCTGCTCCATTGACTGGCTCTTCTGTTGCAGACTATATTGTTGCACTTCTTCCTTGCCTCTATTATCTTCTTCATTTGTGGTCTTAGCTTGCCACACTTTTGCAACCTCCACTTCTACATTGTCCTCACCACTGAACCTTTTCTCAACTACCACTTCTCCTGACAGATGGACTCCTGTCAGTCCTTCGACTGGCTCCTTTCTATATTTCTCCAGCTGCAACTCTTGTTGGTGTGTCTCCTCTGGCATGGAAATCTTCTAGCAGCCACTTTCTAGTTCTGGATGGTCCAACCAATCCTCTAGTTCCTTTAGCTCCAATTCCCACTGAGTGAGTAACCCAACAGGGCATTCTGCTGTTGGGACAGATTTCAAAATCTGTTCCTCCTCCTTCATGACAGTCTCAGCTTGTTGTTCTTTTGCTACATCTGCAACACCTGTGCTAGCCTCTCCTCAGCTGCTTGGTAGGAATAACTCAACTCCCCCTCCTCCTCCTTGATGGTGGAAGTTTGTAACTTCTCATCATCTTCATTCACATGGTTCGCAGCTCCGCGTAAATATTCCTCTGAGCGAGTTCTTCCTTCTGCCTCCTCATCTGTCAACTTCTCCTGATGTGAACTCGCAGCTGAGCTCATCTCTTCTCCCTTGCCAACCTGGCAATCTAGGATGTCTCCTCTTCCCAGCTGGAATTCTATGAGATCCACTGATCCCTTCTCATTTCCCACCTGGAAATCGACGAGACCCTTTCCAGATATATGTCCCTTATGAGTGAGGTTTTCAGTATGCCTCATCCACCTCTTTAATATAGGTTGCTACCTCTTGGCCAACAAATTCTGAACGGGCCACTTACTTTTCCTTTTCAAAGGCCACTTGTACCTCCAATGCACCTTTTCCTCCTGTTGCATCTTGAATGCTAGCTCCTCCATCTGTGCTCTGATTTCACTGAGCTCCTTGTCCACTTCTGCCTTTCTTTTCATCTTGTGTTACTCTCCTCAACCACACTTATGACTTTCAACAACCATCTCCACCTTCTACGTGCCTTCCTAGCAAGTTTGTTGTTCACTCTGCAATTGAGAGCATTGCCAACTTCTCCTTCACCTGTCGTCTATAGGATAAATCAAGCTCTAATAGAATATCTCCTTTGTCCCCTCCTTCACCTATTATCTACAGGAGAAATTAAGCTCTGATACCACTCTGGCGTCACCTCCCCCCTCCTTCTCTCCTCTAGGTATGACTCGACCTCCCAGTCTAGGATCATTCAAGTCATCAAACCAAATGGTCCGTTAGGTTTCATATGGAACCCCTTTTAACTTGACACGGGCCCTTTTTCTTTCCTCGATGCAAGTTATGTAGCACCCGCGGACCCTCTTTTCAGCGCTTTTTGAATCTTAACGTCGTTACTACTTTATCCTCGTGCTAGACTTTATCTTTGATGTGACCACAAGCTTTGAATGTGGACCAACTTCCTTCGCGATCCCATGCTTCGGGACAATCATGAGCTGCTTACTCCTCCTCCCTGATCTCTAGATCCGTGAATCCTTCAGGACCATATCTATGGTCCATGTTCCCATCGTGATCAACGACTATGATTGATTCGCAAGTTCAAACTTCGTGAGTCATTTCTTCTCCCGAATCCGCTTCTCCCGATCATGAATCAGTGAAGTGCTCATCTCTCGCCACGCGTCCTATCTCGATGGACGACTAGGATTACTTTGGCTCCCTCAACTCTTTGGGTATTCTCCTCTTCACTTTTCTCCAAAGGGTTCTTCCTCTGAAACACATGGATCTCTTCCATGTTCCCTTCCAGGTCCAACGGTCTGGATTGAAATCGCTCTCTGTGACTTCGCGAAGATCCTTGTTTTCTCTCGGCAAACCTCTTGAATTTCCTACTCCCGAACCTCTCAGTCTTCTGCCACCTATCTCCTCCGACGATGGACGATTTCATTGTCTTTGAGACTTCAGAAAATCCTTGACTCTTTTTCACTCTTAGCGCAAATTTTCTCTTTCAAGACTTAGACTATTCTCGAACTCTTTCTGCACTCCTTGCAGAGTTCAACGCAGAATCTTCTGTGACTTTGCTCGTCTTGAAAACCTCCAAGGTTCCCAGTTCCTCTGCGTCCTTCAGCAGAATTCGTCTTCTTCTTCTTTCCCTCGTAGAAGTCTCTTGCTCTTCCTCCTAAGCTTGTAAGATGGACTTACAGTCTCCTCAGCACACCCCTTGCGCATGGCTAAGATTTTTGATGATTTCTCCCTTAGCCTTAGGGAAAGTTTTAAGGCATCTCCTTTCCTTTGTTGATGCACTCTTACAAATCCTTCCTTCCTCCGAATGTTCAGAAATTTTGGGATTCCCCTAAGGATAACAACACTTCTAGTCATGTTTACCTTGTGCACACTTGCACTAGCTCAATGCCCTCCTGGCAGAGTGTTCCAGAGTGTTCAGTAAATCTAGACTATGCTTGCTCCCACATAGCCTTTCTTTCCAAGTTCCTTAACCACCTTGAAATTTCTCCCTGAGTCTTTGATTTAACCTAGTATGCCCTCTCTACAGTATCTCTCTTCTAACTCCACTAAGTTCAGATACACACCCCTTGCGTCGACTCACAGAGTTTCCACCCTTTGTCATGCACTCCTTGTACTTAGCCTAGAGATCCAGACTTAACTCAACAGACTCGCGGATAGAAAATTGTATCTCTATCCCTGCAAATGATTTCTAACATTCATCTACAATTCAAAAACATGCAAATGACATTCATAACATAGAATCCATTACACAAAAATGTAAAACAGAAAAAAATGTCATTTTCTATTAATGGTGGAATGTCAAATTACAATGTGGAGTCTGAGCTACAACTAAGTCTCGACTCTCTCTCTCCCCTTAAAACCTACAACCAACTAACCAACCTCTCTAATTGGCAATAATACAAATATTTATACAAGAGGGGATCAATGAGCTTCCCTCGCAAGCTAAACTAGTGGTGTCAAATCACCATTCAAAATGCCTATTCGAAAGGGAAAATTACAATGATGGAAATCTGCTCCAAATCGGATGTAGATCTATTCTTCCTTCAACCACTTAATGGTGACCTTATATACAGCTTGTACGAAGGCACAATTCTGCTCCTCCAGCTTGTCATCATTAAATGCCTAGATCGTGCTTTGGATTCTCAAGGAAAAATTAGAGGGCGGTGCCTCTCCCTTCCTTGAATGCGCACCATGCGTTAAATCTGACTGGTGTATGCTGAGGTGGAGCAATGCTCCTACATCACCCATTATCTCTACCCTCTTTGTCTCCTACATCTACCACCTCTTTCTCTCTCTCCTTGTTGTATAGATGAAAAAGAGAGCTAGATTTAGACGATGACCTAGATCTTGATGTAAACCATGACCTAGAACACGACATAGAGCTATATATAGAGTTAGACAATGACCTATATCTTGACATAGATGATGACATAGACCCCCCATAATCTCACTCTCTACCCCCCTCTCCCTGTCCCTCACTCTATTTTTTCTTCCCCTCCCCCTCTCACACTCTCTTTCTTCCTCTCTCTGCATCCCTCCTCCCTACATCGCAAGGAAAGAAATGGCCTTGACCTAGACATGTCAAGAACTAGACCTAAACCTAGCCATAACAAGACTTAGACATGGAAAGACATAGACCCATACAATGACCATGACGTAGATCATAACATAGACCTAGACCATGATCTAGACCACAACATAGATCTAGAGCTATATTTAGACAATGACCCAGAGCTTGATGTATACCATGACGTAGATCTAGATCTAGATTTATACATTGACCTAGAGCTTGACGAAGACCATGACATAGACCCCCCTAGCTCCATCTAATCCTATGCATAACTTATACTCAATCCTTAACCCTCTCTACACTCGATACTTGAGTCCACTATGCATATACCTTTTGTACAACCCTTTCACCCACATCACCCACATCTTGGTGCTCTAACCATTGCTCTATCCTTGAAAACAATTTCAATCCTATCCCTTTAGGCCTTAGTTGTCCCCATAAAAATATACATATTTATTCATAAAGATGTTTGGTCTATATTAAATGCTACATATACTACATTAAGAGCACGCACATGCTCCTATGAATTCACTAAGTTGTAGTTGTTGGTCATTTATGCTCAGCAGGAATGTGCACGTGTTCCTAGAAAGCACACATGCTTTAGTGCGCACACGTTCTAGGAATGTGCATGCATTCCTACTGGGCATTTTTTTGGTGCCAAGCACACCCCACCTCATATATCTCATGAACGAAAAATATCTACAACAACTTCAGACAAAAACAACCTGCACATACAAGTTTTACTTATTTAAGTGTTCTTGTTAGATTCATAGAGACTTTTGTGCTATTGCCAGACCATTGTAGGAAATTTTGGAAGACAACATTGCCAAGTCCAATTGGAATTGTTGTTTGTATCTACTTGTATCTTCTTGGAATTGGAAGACAAATTTGTCCAAGTGAAATTGGAATTGTTGTTTGTATCTTCTTATGTCTTCTTGGAATTGGAAGACAAATTTGTCCAAGTGCAATTGGAATTGTTGTTTGTATCCTCTTGTGTCTACTTGGAATTGGAAGAAAAATTTGTCCAAGTGCAATTGGAATTGGAATTTGAATTTGAATTATTAATTGTGCATTATTTTGTAATACATTAACAAATTTATCCACTTGGTTGTTCCTTATTACCTAATAAAAAGACAAATTTGTATTGAGGTGTTTGGAAGATAATTTTTCTCTTTAAACATGGGGAACCAATGGATTCAAGAAAGAAAGTACTCGACAAAAGAGAAACTAATTGAAAAGGTAGAAGATGGCTTGGAATGGCAAGTCATGGCATGGAAAGGTTTAACAATGGTGTGGAAATGGCAATGGCATGCCATGTAATGACTTGGAAAGGAATGACAATAGCATGGCATGGCATGGAAATGGCATGGCAAGACATGGCATGGAAATGGCATGGAATCAACATTTTTTATGGGATTGGGTTTGGGAGGGTCCTTTGTCTCCTTGTGTGCTCTAACCCAAAAATTGGGTAGGAATGTGCAATAAAATCTCATAGATGGTGAAGGGAAAATAATAATGGTTTCAAGTCTCCCTGAAGGAATTTTGGTAGCATAGCATTACTTTCGATGGTACTGTGTCATGAAATGTAACCTCAAAACCTTTATTTGTAGGTGGAAAATGATACCATTCTAAGGTATAGTTTCCATGTGAACTCTCTCGTTCTATTGATCAAAATTGATAAGTTTAGTGGACATTATGGAAGAATAAATAAATGTTATTAATAATTGATGGGTTTAACAAAATTTACATATACCCACTACACAATCTAAACAAACATGTGCATTAATGAGTCCTTGACTAGTCTTTTTGGCATTTATGAAGGGTTACACATAAATGAAATGATTTTGTATATGTCATGCATAGAAAGAGGGGAATAATGTGTGGGCCCTAGAAAATAACATTGAGTTGAAATTGTTAAGCGATTTACAATTATGTTGAAGATAAATGAGAAAATTTATTTCTATAATAAATTATTGTAATATGCCATTTTTTAGGTCACAATGTTTTCAAGTGACCGCTATTTGTGTGTGGATTTTCATTGGATTTAGATGGAGATAATTCAAGAGGTAGTCCATATTGTTGGTTGTGAGTTAGAATATGGATATCCATAACATTCATGCAAATAATTCAAAAGGAATGATCTATCAATGATGTAGAGATACATGGTTGATTAGCAAGCAACGCTACTTGAGAACGGTTATTTGCTTATGGATTTAGCACTTAGAAATATTTTCCACCATAAGTTATTCCTTAATGTGTAATGCAAGTATTTATAATCACTTTAGAAACAAATCAAGGGATTAATACACATAAAATTCATACACTTTGAAATTCATATATTCGTCAACATCAAATGTAGAAACAATGAGATTCATAAAAAACATGCCATGTAATGTGTGTGTGTGTATATATATATATATATATATACTCAACATCATCTAAATTGTACATTTTTTACAAAATGGCAACTCATGCCAAGTATACAAAGTGAAAACAAGTGCCCTAACATAAAAAAACATATATATCATGGCCTAGATACAAAATGGCAGTAGTTGGTCAATCATTGACCATTTCCACCCTCACCACCCTCAGGAAAATCTTAGAAATCTATCTTTATTCTCTTGCTTGAGGATGCACCTCGAGAGGTTCTAGGCCTAGGCATGCTTCGATTCTCTGGAGACTGCAAAAAGAATAAACAATGTTATAATTTTTTTTCATCAATGAATTAATAGACATACAAAATGATACTTTGCAATTTAACCTAGGATAACTTATCGCTTATGAAACTGTCAATCGTGAGGGTGTTACCCTCCTACGCGACCCCAATCTCTTTGCAATTCCACCTTGCATCAGTTATAAGGATCAAGTCTAGAAAATTAAAAAAATATGAATAAAAACAAATTCAAACATAAAAAATTATTATCAATGCATTATCTCACTGTGAATATCTCCGACATTGATGGATATTCACTGGTAGATGGAGTACTAGGTTGTACAACCTGCTCTGAGACAACCTCTACTTTGGCAGTCTCTGTCGATGGGGATGAAAGTGGTGGTGGGGTGGGTGGCAGATAGGTGGGCTATGATGGACCCTCACAAGATGTATAAGTGATTCCAACACCATAGGTCTGGAGAAAGGTAACCCAAAAGCAATGCCGAGGTGCAAAAAGGGTGCAATATTACTATACCTATCAAATATATCAATGACCTACAAACATACGAATACAATTGAACTATTAGTACCAAATAGTAAAATTTGAAAACATAAACACAAATAATTTGAGAATTATATGATATTTAAATTTACACATGATACCTGTGATGCTAGTGACTTGTCCATCCCATATGGACATTCCCCGGCATCGCCTAGTGCCAAATCCTGTAGAAACATGAGAACATATAAAAAATTTGAGGATGTCATAAAATAAATAAATGAATATGTTGAATCTATCAAATGTGATACATACCTGGGTGTACGTTGCACCCAATGAACATGTTGCCTCTACTGATGCATCAATGGTGGGGCTAGGCACTGATGCATCCATAGGTGAAAAGGGTCTACTACTGGGACACAACAACTGCAAAACAATATATAATCAAATGTATATATAAATACATGAAATAAAAGAAAAAATATAAAACGATGAAGAACATAGAGATGGTTAAGATACTAACCTCATCCATGAAGTTGTGTTGTCCACTGGGCTCTATAGGACCATAACATGTATGCCCACAGCTCGAGCATCTGTGAGGTTCACATGGATGGCTGCTATGTCCATGTGCCCTCTCCTCACTATACTCTCATGTGCATGTTGACGCTCCAACCCCTCTATCAATGTCAATGGAAGGCACCTCTTTCCGAGATAGTGCAACAAAGGTACTGTGTTGCACTAGGCTATGAGTCAATGATGAGATGGCTAGTTGTACCTATTGAAATTTCTCTGCAACAAGAGGATGTTGGGTAGGGGGGTCAGTCCTACGCCTAGGAGGATGGGGACCTAAAATGGGGTCATGTCTTACATGCTCTCAGTCCTATGCGGACCCTCGACCCACCCCCTGGAAGTCACCAATCTCAAAGTAGTTGACGTGCTTACCCATAATAAACTCAACCCATAATTTCCTCATAAAATATAAGGGCATCTCCATGTTATTGCAGGGAGGTTTATCAAAAACCATATACTACCTATCCATCCAGCTATGACTAATCTGAGGATGGATGCATCAGTCAATGAAGATGTGTTTCTTGGTCAATGGTAGTTCTTATCCATTTCTAAGATCCCTTAAAATAGACAATATTTGTTGTTTTGAAATGCCCAGTCCTTTCAATTAGTTTCTGTCCAAACCAATGCTATAGTACTCATACATTCTTGTCCTATAATCATAAATATAGGTCAATTTCCCTTGGGCACTTGCAATGGACTGCACAATGATGTTCAAAGAAGTGGCCAAGGAGACTTTTCTAGGCTCTCTAGTCCCCCTTAATTGTTCCTCAAGGGTTCTTGATATAACCAAACCCTCATCAATTGCAGTGTTTACATTGTGTGGTGGTGGTGGGTTGGGGTTTTGATATTTTTGTTTTTCTTCTGAGTGTTTTAAATTTTCTTGGGGTTTCATTGTATTATAGATGCTACAATTTAAAATCCATGACATGTAAATTAGGTTCCTTTTTTATTTAAAATACAAAATTACATTTTTTTTAATTTAGATTATTGGGAGAAAAATGATAAATTGGAATGACTAAATTGGATTAAAATTAAGAAAAATTAAACATGCCTAGACATGGTTGTAAGCTCCTCCCTTTCTTCCTCCTCTCTAGTTCCACTATGTTTTCCCAATGAGAGAAACAAAAGCACGATTTGTGCACAATGGGCACAAATCGTGCTCGAGCCCTTTAAATAATTTTATTAGTAACAACATGCACGTGTTCTTAGGACTGTGCACGCATTCTTAAGACCTCAATCACGTTCTTAACAATGTGCACACATTCCTACCACTAAACCTATGTGGCAATCCACGTGGAGGTTAGACCACATCCAAGCCTATAAGTATAGGAACATGTGTGCATTCCTAAGAATGCACACACATTATTGTGAGTGTGTGTTCTTACTCATTCCCTTGCCACTTTTTCGGCCATGAACTTCTTGCACTCACCCTTGAACCTCGATCAGACTAAAACTTGAGGCCTCATGACAAACTCCATGTCAAAATAGTTTATTTGAACTGATTAAAATAACCCATTGGGTCACATAGATAGAAATTCTTATATGAAAATTATTATGAATATAAATTTTCTACATTCCATAACTTGTGACAAGAACCCAAAATAATTAAGGACTACAAGGAGTTCCTAGGACTTGTAATGTATGTCCTCACTTATTGGTAGGATGAGATGTTAAAAATGATCAAATTTGTTAGTGGATTTAACCTTGTTTACAAGAATTAGTTCAATATTGTAGGAACAAAGATCCTAGCTAAAGTAGTTAGGATGACCATAGATTACAAACAACATGCTTAGGATTTTAAAGATCATCATAATAAGTTGAAAGAAACACAATTACCTTCTTGATGAGAACCTTCCAAAGTTTTATTTTTTTAGAGGTCACATTTAGTGGCTATTTTTACCCCAAATCGAAACGTGGTTCTCCTAGAATCACCCTTTTTTTCAAAGTTAAAATTATATCATTTTGCAACTATGGTTTCAAAAACTCATAATTTTTCCAACAAACACCTTAAAATAGACCCTCAAATCGAAAAGTGATACTACTAGTAACACCATTTTTGTTTTTTTTTTGGGGGGGGGGGTTTAAAATTACAAATTGCTTGAAACTATGGCCTTAGCAACCGATAACATTGCAATGAAAACCTTAAAAACAACCCAAAAACCAAAAAGTGGTTCTAGCAGTAGCATATGTTTTTAAGGGTGGGGGGTTAAAATTACAACTTCTTTGAAACCATGACCTTAACAACCTATACAATTGCACTAACAATTTAAAAATAAACTCCCAAATAAAAAAATTATGTTACCAGTACCTCCATGCCCCACACTCCCCTCACCCCTTTCTCTAAGGGGTTTAAAACTACAACTTGATTGAAACCATGGTCTTCACAACCTATACCAATGCAACAAAAATCTTAAAATCAAACCCCAAATCATAAAGAGGTGCTACTAGTGGCACCCTTTTTTTCAAGCTTAAAACTACAACATTATTATAGATAAATAAAAAATATAGGAAAAAAAACAAGAGAGGCAACATCAAAATTAAGGAAAAAATGTAATTTTTTTTAAATAAAATTATAATTAAAAAAATAAATAAATTACATAAAAAAATGCATTGGTTTGGTTCGAAATGTTGATCTATGATATGGATCCAGAAGAACCCTCTCACATTGAAAAAGTATTAGAAATGAAATAACACATAATTTATTTGAAGAAAAAAAACCACTTAACCATCCATTTATAGTTAAAAAAAAACACACAATTTTTTATAATGTCACGTCCCCATGTTGTGCCTAGAAAAATCTTGAGATCATGCACCTCTTGAGGTCATGTGGAATGACAATGTTTCTCTCTTGTCTTCTTGGAAACACCAAGGTTACTTCATTCAAGCTACTCCTCTTCACCTAGAGCATACCCATACTCTGTTATAGGCTATCAACAAGTCACACTCCTACTCTAGTGCAACTCTTGTAAACTTATACATTTGTCAATTGTTTAACACTTAGTCATATATAAGAATACATCCATGAGAGACCAAGAGAATTGTGGAACAAACGAAATACAAACATAGATATAGTGTGGGTGGCACAAACTGTTCCTAACACCCAACTAAGTGTTTTTTATTGTGAAATAGTTCCAACATGAGCACTACCGGCTCGGTTCAACATGGTGGAGTCAAAAGACTCACCTCACCTCACTAATATACTCAAACACATATCATCACTAAGTCTCTCATTCGTAACCATCTCCGAAACCACCTATGGTGCACCTCAGATGTGCCCCCAACCACATACTTGTTGTCACTTTGCTTTTACAGACTTCGCATATTTTAGTTCTACCTCACACATGCCTCTAACAGACCTGTGTTTCCAAACTTCCCCAAAATCGAACCTAGAGAAGTTCTCCTAACTTTTTCTAATGAATCCACCTCAAGGAAACACAATTCCTCCCAAGTGGAGCGACTTGGATCCTTTAGGGAGCTCCCTCT
>SNQJ01S0057267.1:65499-80690 GCA_010110895.2 Picea sitchensis
ATTTTTCCTTTTCTATAATTTTGTTTGCAATGGTACTACATGTTGTAGCTTTTAGACAAAAAAATAAAAGATGTGTCATCGGTAGCACCTCTTTTTGATTTGGGGTTGGATCTTAAGGTTTTTGTTGCAACAATATCAATCATGAAGGAAATGATTTCAATAAAGTTGTAATTTTAACCCCCAGAGAAGGGGAGTGTTATTAATAGCACTGTAATGTCCTCAAATAGAAGGGTGTGAGTAACCTTACCCAAGTCTTCAAGGAAACAAAATTTGGGGTTTCTCCAACACCCAAGATTCACACTAGTTGGGAAAGTGGGAACCTTGCGTGAAAAAACACACCAAGGGGATTTCCCAAGCATGATGCGAAGAATGGGTTGTAAGCGACCAAGAGAAGGGGCACATTGAGCTAGAAGAGGATTTGGCTTGGCAAGACACATGCACAAGAATAGGTGCACCAAAGAGGTTGGGGCACATTGGCATGGGGAGCGCACCCAAGGTTGGGGTGCATTGTTTCCAAGGGACATGAAGATTGATGAATGCATAGGATCATGGGCATGTCAGTTCGTGAAGGGAAGCATCAGTTCATTTGGGAGTGTTGGTACACGAAGGGGTGTGACACACCCAAAGGATGTAATGATTCATGAAGGTGACATTTGGAGTCCATATAAGAGCACAAGGAGCACAACCAAGAAGGCAATGAACAAGGGTGGAAGAGAAAAAGATCAACACTAAAGCTTCTAAGGTAGATTTGGACTAGGAGGGGCAAGCTCCCTCAAGGAACCAAGTTGTTCCACATGGGAGGACTTGTGATGCCTTGAGCTGACTATGTGGATAGAGTTGGGGCAACCTTCTTTGGACTAAGTCTAGCAGCAGACATGGTGACTTTGGAGTTTGTGGAAGTCTTGTCACAGGTCTTGGTGAGGCACACTATGAGACAAAATCTTAGGTTTGCATGAAGTTTTTCAACATAGAAGAGACAATGAGTCCATGGTGGGCGCATATTTGAGGCACACCCCAGAAGTTGCAAAATTTGTTGCAACAAACGAGTCTTGGTGTGAAAAATTTGTGTATGAGTGTCTTGGTGAGGCGAGGCGAGTTGTGCGACTCTACCCAAGTTGTAAACCAAACCAATAGTACTCATATTGTAACTATTTTGCAATAGTAATACTTAGTTGGGTGTTAGGCATGTATTTTTCCACCCACACTATACATGTGTGTATCTTGTTTGTTTCACAAGTGTTCTCTTTGTTTTACATGTTCATGGATGTACGCTTAAATAACTAAGTGTTAAGTTGTTAATGAATATATACAAGTGAGTTACAGCATAGTAGGAGTGTGACTCACCCATATCCTAGAACAGAGTATGGGTATGCTCTAGGAAAAAGAGGCATAATCCAAATGAATATCTTTGGTGTTGTCAAGCAACCAAGTGAGAATTGTCACAATGCCGCATGCCCTCAAGAGGTGCATGATTGCAAGATTCAGGTAGGAATCCTTTGAGGATGTGACATATGGTATCAGAGTAGATTTGGATATTCACCACTAATACAACTAAAATAGTGGTGTTGGGGCACAATATTGGTGAAGGTTTGGTAAGTTGGACAGACCTTTCATAGAGATAGTTTGGGCACATTCTTGGTTGGTTTGATTTGAGATAAAAGTAAGTACCAAACTTGTGCAGACACTTTGAGAAGACCAGGCACAAATTTTCTAGTGAAATGAACCACTTGGGAAAGGTGAATAAATGAAGGATTTGTCATTGATCCGATTGTACAAGTGATCACAAAGGTTTATATCAACAGTGATTGCGAAGTGGATCAACTTTGGGTTGTGATGAGTTGAATCACTTGGGTGAGTTGGGTGACTTGATGAGACCTAGAGAAGCTTAGCAGCAAGGAAGTTGGTTGGGTGCATTTTCATCATGACATCTTTGTGTCATGCATCATCGAGAATAGCACTTGAGTCAGGTTGAGTTGTTGGATGAGTGGGTCGACCGCAGTCTTCATATTTGGTATCTTTTTGTAGAGTTATGATATTCAGTTAGCAGTAGTATGGTGTATATGTTGGGCGGTGTGTGCATGGTGAATTGAAGAAGAAACAATCAAGGTGTAGCGATGGTATGATATTGGATATGAGTTCGGGAGGTTTCATGGGAATATTGGGAATTATATGTATTCATGAAGTTGATATATGGAATCAGCCTTGTATCGCAACGAAGGTGCTATGCAGGTATGTGGAGCTATGGATGATGATTGAGGGGAGTTCATGCAAAGAGGTGGTGGCTTGGGAATGTGAAGGTCGAGGAAAACTATTATGAACCATGGTTGCAACCAAGAATTTAGTTGGAAAGGTATGATTGGTTTTGATTTCTTTCATTTCATAAGTGTTGTGGTGAGTTCTTTGAAAGAAATTTTGATGACTTGGAGGTTCAAGTGTAATTTGTTTTCTCTATTAAAACCAACAGACTTGAGGGTGGCTCAAGTGGTGTAGATTCAAAGAAGTCATGTAGCATTTGGAAATCCTTGAGTTGGGTGAATGTGTGGAGAGCTTGGGTTGAACTACTTGGACGAGTCTTATGGTGGATTTAGGTAGATTTAGGTGTAGTTGTGGAGGTGACTTGAGGAGTTTCCTTACTCTTTGATGAGGCACATTAGAAGTCTTGTTGTAGTAGAGTGGGTAGTGAGGATAGGAGTGTGTCGAGTTTGGGAGGATGGATGAGGCACCATGATTGTATAGGTGCCTTATCTATGTTTATTAAGTCACGCGATGACTTGAAATTCACTAGATAGTGCCAAAATTAGGATGCTTATGGAGGTGCAACACAATTTTGTTCTAGGAGATACGTGGAGTCAGAAAAGAAGTCGACCAAGAATTATTGGTAGTCAACCTGAATGGGAAGAACGCAAACCAAGTGACTTTGGTGGTGTTTTCTTGCCTTTGGTATGGGACATTGGATGAGTTAGAGCATACCTTGGTGACATGTGAATGATTCTGCAGTGACTTAGAGATCCAGAAGGGTCATTGGTTGAGGTTGGTAGGAGTATTGGTTCAAACGTGCCTAAGGCATGGAAGTTCTTTGAGGTGACATATTCTATTTGGAGAACTTTGGACAGTTCTTTGAGACTTTTAAAGAGTGTGGACATGTTGGCCACACTCATCATAGATGTTGAGTTGCAGAGAGGTGACTTGACGAAACAAGGTGAGTTGAGGACTTTCCTTAGGTTTGGAGGATTACGCGGACATGAAGATTGCAACATGAAGAAATTACTTGGGAATGGGTGTTTCTCTTTCTTTGAAAACAATGGTTGAGGGTGAAACCTAACCATTTCAAGGCATAGAGAGGTAGATGCAGTGACATGGATGGATAATGAAGTAATGCGACAGAGACAATATGGACACGTATCTAGTCGAGAAAATTAGATGCTAATTTATTGACATTGAATTATCGACTGAGGACTCATAAACTTAGAGGTGCAATCATAAGAAATGAAACATTAAATTCATATTCCAGTGAAAATCCAAACAAACCAAGAAATTCGAAGAAAAACAAGTTGCAAGTAAATAATGTTCATAATATATCATTGGAATGTGAGACAATAAGTGTTGTAATGACTCGGAGTTACAATCTTTCATGTATGTATGTTCATGTATATTCATGTATGTAACTTAATAATATCTCTTAATCCTTCAATAATATTTATGTAGAGGATGTGGGAAATTAAATCAAAGCAATGTAAATTAACTCACAAACAATGTAATTCTATTCTAAAAATTGAAATCTAAACTCAAGAACATTCATCAAGTGAATACAAAATACAATGAAGGAATGGTAAGATGGAAAACATGAAGAATATGAGGTGGGGGATGGAAATAATAAATGGCTAATACTGAAGAAAGGTTGAATGGATGAAGAGAAGGAAGAGAGCCTTTATTCTTTGTTTTTGAAAGGCTTTGTATAATGCCTCTCTTTAAATGAAAAGTCTTGTTAGACAGAAAACAAAGTGAATATAGAAAGGAATGAGAAGAAGGAATAATGTCTATCCTTATTCAGTGGAAATATGGAAACAAATTATCAAACACTCACAGGAAATGAATTTTAATTGTGAAACCTATATTAACCCACTAATCTAATTGATACTTAGTCTAAGATTTATGATAGATTCAGATTTTATCAATAGGATGTTGATTTGATTTTAGAGTTTTGTTATGTCATTCAATAAATGAAATCAAATAGGGCTTCAACATTGACAATCTTAAACCAAATGAAATCAAATGACCGATGGAAATAACACTACAATATTGTTCGGAATTGAATCATCATCTTGCATTAGTGAAAATGTTCTCATGTTATTACTTCAGAGGAAGAATTATTTGTGCACCAAATAACTTATGGATATGTTCATTGCATTCAAAAATAATAAAGAAAATCCAAAAGTAGAAAGAGAGGGCAGCATATTAAATACAGAGTCATTCAAGGGTGTTTTCAATTTCCTATGATCTGTTCAAATTGCAATTTCTTGGCACCAGTTACAATATTTAATTCTGGAAATGAACCAACATGCTCTTGTAGAAATCTATGTGCAATTCAAGTAAAGTTAGAAATTCAAATAATTATGTTTTCACATGATACAAAACTAATATTGCATCACAAGAAATAAAATGGTAAATTAAATGATATGAACATGAAACTAAATCTAGATAGTAAATCAAAACTCAACTAATTAGAATCTAATAAATATAATGAAACATAGACCAGTTTAGGGGGGGCTACCTAAATGGAACTACACTGCTAGAGTAAGTTTAGAAGGAAAAAAAAAATATCAATGCACCATATATTCAATGACAATCTTGTATTGGAATTTCTAGAAATTAAACTTAGTAAATGAAAGCCATGTTCATAAGATCAGTATGATGTTCCCCATGTTTAGATATCTCTACATAATGATATATATCCCCTTCCTATTCCCTCTGGAGGTTTATTTATACATAGAATTGATGAGGAAGGATAGAACTAGATCCCCCAAAACGATAATTATTCATTACAAATTTGTTTTTTTTGAAAAATGGGCTGCAACAATAAATTTGGACAAACCCATATTACAAAAACCTATGTAACTTCCAAACCGTGCATGATTTAAAAAATTCACTCACGACTCAGATAAATGAGATCCTTATCCACAACACCCATGTCTCATATTTCCATGATTCATCCTCATCTACCCAAAAATCATGTTCAAAGATTGCTATCTAGAATTTTCTGCGAAATTTGACCCAACCTTTGATCATAAGGTAGAGGCTCACATGTGTGACTTGGGAGTGAACCAAAGGACACACACCATGCTGACATTTATATATTCAAACTCCATGTGGCCAAATCCTAGAGGGTTGTAAGTGTGCCAATGAATGGTTTTAGGTACAAGAAGTGAACTGGTGGTATAGGAACTAAATTGTGGCCTATGTCTAAGCTTGTATGCAAAAAATTAAATCTTGATGAAGATCACTGCAAATTGAGCATGTTGAAGATCACTTGGAGAAGAGGCCACTTTGTAACCTTGAAAATATATTCTTGGACTGGCAATAGGGTCTAGGAATACTTGGGTGTTGAGTTTTGAAATGTGTGTTTCCAACCAAACTTGTAGCTTATGAAAATATTGAAAACACAAATTTCTTGATATGAACCATCATCAACAAAACTATTATATAATCGCATTTAATCACTAAAAACATAGAGAAATGATGTATTAACCATAGGGTATGTTTAATCATGAATAAACGTATGTAATGAAGGTTTATGGTGTGTATTATTGACAAAATACGGGAAACAGTTTAAGAATAATAACTTTATTGGGTAGTGAAATATGACAAAAATGGAGCCCAACACTCCCCCAAACCTAAGTATTTGCATGTCCTCATGCAAACAGAGTAATGAACCTTTTTAACTAAGGAAGCCTTTGCTATTTATTGTATACTTTGTTTCACATAAATAGATTTACATGACATTTTTTCTTTGTGTAGGTGTTGTTTCTTGTGGAGCAACACACTTCACAAGTAATTTTTATCATATGGTCAAAGTGGATGGATTTTAATTTGATTTCCTTCAAAATAGAGAACCAAAAATGGTCATGAAAATAAAGGACAAGAAAGGGATATTATGAGGGATGGTGGATGAGTGAAAAGGAAGTGGTTTGTGAAACTATGGAGATAATGGCAGCATGAATATACCTGTATGAGGTTGGACACTTTTATAGTCTATATTTTTCTTTCATTTTAAGACCAATATTTACGTGTGGTTCTTTTCTTGGATAGGCAACAATGACCTCATCCTCTTATTTAGAACATTCAAATAATGAACTTATGAGTGTTTTATGATGTACAAGGAGAAGACATTATGGGTGTTTCTTTGTATTTGTATACGAAAAAATATGTTCTTTCATTCTTTTCACGGTCTTATAATGAGAGTATAAATTTAATGTAGATGGTATATTGATGGTTGATGATGAGTACTTTGTAAGTGGTGATGATGTGTAGTGGAGTATGGAGTGGTTATGTATCATGTTTTCCAAATTATTAGTAAATTAAAGAGATTTATACATGTTTTACCTCAAGTTACCTTTTCTTTGAATTTTGATGTGCTACCAAATGAAATGAAGGATTTGATGCACGCTGACTGAATGATCAGATGAGGCATATCAAAGCTTAGGGAAATCAAAATTATGAGAGAGAACTAAAGCTAATCTGCTAAAAGAGGTTGAACTGAATCCTATAGTGGATTTGTTTTACCTCAAGTTACCTTTGCTTTAAATTCTAATATTCTTATGACTAGAATGAAGGATCAGATGCACGCTGGAGATGAGGCATATCAAAGTTGAGAGTTATTGAAAGTATGAGAGAGAACCAAATATGATCTACTAAAATATGATGAAATGAATCCTATTGAAGGAAGAAAAAATTGGATAAGATGAACTGAATATGCTAGAGATGTTGACAAGAATCTAAAGATCTATAAGGGATATGGAGATCTCCCCCAAACCCAAGAGTTTGCATGTCCTCATGCAAATTATTTAAGATTGAGTGGAAGTATTTTATTGGAACATGCGACTACAAGAAAACAAACTGCTGCAAGCTTTTGTTGATACCATAAAACCATATAGTCTTCATCATAATCCCACATCTTAGCACAATTCTAACTATACGAATTAATTTACTAGAGTCAAACATAGAGATAAATCATTGGATTATCGACCATTGAGGAATGTCGTTAACAAATGCGAGACAACTCACCATTACTCCCAATGAGTGTCAAGAAGCCATACTACATCTTACGAGGTATGAATGGATGAGTTGATGTCGAGTCAACTACAAGATATGTCAACCAAGAGTATTAATATTTTATTGGATTATCGAACATTGAAACATGGGGGCTTTCCATTGATGTATGCAAGTCCCAAGTTACTTTTACATATCTCTAATCTCAATCCCAGATGATTTATTGGAGTTGATGGGATGAGATTTGTTAGAAGGTGGGCCTTAAGGAATCTCATATCAGCCAATGCGAGTATAAAACACAAATGATTTGAAGAATAAAATACAATATTTGAAACAACATAAACTTATAGAACTTATTGTGAACTTTTCCTGCTAGTTGTCTAGTTTTCAAGCAAAAATCATGTCCAATTGCGCCAGTAAACTGGTTTTCACAACTAGACTTATTTTTCTCTTTACTATTTTATTTATTTATTACATTATCCTACTCTACTTGAAAAAGGAAACCCTTTGCTCAAGTGTAGGATTATTTCCAGTGTAGCCATGTGCATAATAAGATTACAAATATATTCATACTAAAGTTTGAAAGATATGCTTTAATGTATACTAGAGCATGAGATACCATTTGCTTCATATGATACGATTCTAGGAATTGATAAAGAATAAAGTGGTTCTTCAATCTGATAGTCATTTGGAATCAACATTCAATATAGTCATGATGCTCTTGGTTCACTTGCTCATTAACAAAACTTTCCATGGCCTCCTAGTTCTCTTGTTTATTATCACCGATTCATGTGTCCTCCTTTGTCATGCCATGCATATATTGTTCTTTTGGATGATAAATCTCTTGAATGCATAAAGGATCCGATGATAGGTAGGTTAGAAATTCTTTGATCTCGGGTTCTAATGACTGATCACTAGTATATATGACCAAATTTGCAATGGTTTTTTGTTGATATTGCCACACTTATCCGTCACAATTTCCACGAAAGACGAGACTTTTTTTTTCGCTATATCTATGATCCAGGTGTGCGTGGAAACATCGACAAAATTAGCTCTCCACGTGTCATCACCATCAAGATCAGTTAACCCTATGAATCATCGCAATTACGATGAAACTTCGTCGCAATTACAATGAACAACTGTGGCACCTACGACAAAACTTCATCGCAATTGTGACGAAAATTTATGCCAAGCCAAAAACTTACGACGCAGATGCTATATGTGCGATGCAAAACCGTGGCAAATTGCGACGAAAATCCGTGGAAATAGCGATGAAATTGTATATCAAGACCAACGTTACGACGAAGATGTTGTATGTGCGATGAAAAACCATGGAAACTTGCGATGAACTTTCGTCCCTATTGCCACGATTGTTCAAAATACAATTTTTTTTCTGACAAACTATCGTCGATACTGCGACGATGACTTTAAGTTTTAAAAAAAAAATACACGAGATATGGTATAACCATATTACATTTTAATATGGTATACCATATTACAATGTAATATGATAATGCCATATTACAATGTAATATGATAATGCCATATTACAATGTAATATGGTAATGCCATATTACAATGTAATATGGTAATGCCATATTACAATGTAATATGGTAATGCCATATTACAATGTAATATGGTATTGCCATATTACATTGTAATATGGTAATGTAATACACATTGTAATATGGCATTCTCAATAAATTACCATATTACATTGTAATATGGCGACCCTCCATTGTAATGTAACCAATGCCATACAATGTAATAGTAATGCCATATTACACAATGTAATATGGGGATTACCATATTACAGTATGAAATATGGTAATCCCATATACAATGTAATATGGGATTACCATATTACAATAACAATAAAATGATATATACAATGTAATATAAGGATTACCATAATACATTGTATTTATAATTGTAATTGTAATATTCTAATATATTATATATTGCAATATTGTAATATTCTAACATCCATCTTTCAATAGATGGATGTTAGAGAAAATGTGTGGATCTTTTAGGTTGAACAAGATTATTTGTAGGGGATATATATATCCCCTACAAAAAATAATATGATATTGGAAGCATGTGTTATCATGAGTTGTAGTTAAAGTAAGGATACCAATATGACAATATACAAAAGGAATAATTTGGAATATTACTTTCAAAAAAACACATGGATTACATGAGTGAGTCATTATGAAATTTATATTACAAAATACTATGACAACACTTCTAAGATTGATGGATGATATCTTAAGACCATTTCTCGATCTTGTTTATTGTAGCCTCCTTGCATGATATTTTGACTTTTTAGCAGTTTGGGAAGATCATTTGAAACATTTGGAGATGATATTATTTTTAACCCTTCAACACAATCAATTGCAAGCCAACATGTGAAAATATGAGCTTGGAAAACAATTGTGTATGGATTTTTGTAGTTAGAGGATGTGAATTTTGTATTGACCTAAGAAATATAAAATTAGTTGTAAATTAGTTGATCAGGATAATTTAAGTGAACCAAAGTGAATTCAGAGTTGCTGGAATTATTTAGAATCTGATTGTCTCTTCAATGCACATTAGAAAATGCAAGTATAACCTTTCAATTCATTGATTGAAAACCAAGTAACTGAAGCTTTGACATTAAAGAATTGTAATAAGAATTGTTATAGTTTTTTTTTCATAATAAGAATAGTTCTCAAGGCTTGTACCATGTCTGTGGGAAGAAAACAAGAACATTAAGCTCACAATGAAAGGTCTCTCAAAATTCAAGGGTCATGAACTAGGCCTCAAATAACCATGTAGATATTATTTAGAGATATTTGACCTTCTAGTGAGATATGGGTGCCATTAGGATTTGTTTTGCACCATATATGTAATTCAAGGTTCATATCATCACCAAGGTAAGAAAATGGGAGCCTTCTTCCTAAATGGAAAACTTTTGCCTTGTGGCCAAGAAAAATGCCTATATTTGGGAATATGTGCACCATTAGTATGTTTTGAATAAAAGAATGGGTTTTCAAGACCTATACCATGGCCAGGGAGGAAATAAAGGACCTTAGGCCCTAAATAAAATCTTCTTGATATTAATGGCCATGGACAAGGCCTCAAACCACCATACATATCCTCTCTAGGGATATATGGAATTTGGGTGGGATATGGTCACCATTCACAAGTTTTGGGCATAATGTATAGCAAAGAACATAAGGTGCTTGGGCCCTATTTGAATCTTATCAGGGTTTATATTTGTGATGCAGTCCTTAAACAACCATACAAGATATATGTAGGGTATCTTTGGAACCATTAGTATGTTTTTCATAATAAGAATAGGTCTCAAGGTGTGTACCACCATGGCTAGGAGAGGAAGCAGGTACCTTAGGTTCAAAATGAAGCTTCTTCACTTCAAGGTCTATGAACTAACCATTGAATGATCATGTAGATAATTTTTAAGGGATATTTGGCCTCGAGGTGGGAGTTGGACACCATTAGTATTTTTTCACATCACATATGGAGTTTAGGCTTGTACCATCAAGAGGGAAGGAGAAAGAGAGAATAAAGATTTAAATTAACCTTGTGTAATGACCAAGATCAAGACCTCAATTAGGAATATATGGGCAACATTGGTATGCTTTAAATAATAATAATGGTTGTTAGGACACCATATGGGCACCACTAACATGTTTATGCATCATGGTTGGCTCTCAAGGCCTCTAAGAGGAACTTAGAGCCATTAGGAGGATATAGTTGCATTCATAAGTTGCATTAGGGAGGATATAGGTCACACATTCATAAGTTGCATATAGTTGCATATAGTTGCATAAAATTAAAATTTCCACACCTATCTGTCACATAGTTGCATAAAGTTGAATAGTTGCATAGTTGCATAAGTTGCATAAGTTGCATTGTTGCATAAAGTTGCATGTTGCATAAAGTTATTATAAAGTTGCATAAGTTTCATTGTTGCATAAAGTTGCATAAGGTTAAGTAAGTTGCATAAAGTTGTGTAAGTTGCATTGTTGCATAAAGTTGCATGTTATTGCGTAAAGTTAAGTAAAGTTGCATAAAGTTGCATTAAGTTATAGTATAGTTGCATGCGTTGCATATAGTTTTATAGTTACATATAGTTGCATATTTGCATATAGTTTCACACAAAATTGTTGCAATATAGTTGCGTATAGTTGCTTATAGTTGCATAAAGTTGCATATAGCTACATATAGTTGCACAAATTGCAATATAGTTGCATAAGTTGCATATAGTTGCATAAGTTGCAATATAGTTTACATATAGTTGCATATAGTTCACTAGATGCAATATAGTTTCATTGACCACTCTTAATATTTGAGAATATAGTTGCAATATAGTTTGCAATATGAAAAATGTCTCTATTTGGGAATATGTACACCATTACTATGTTTTGAATAAAAGTTTACATAGTTCCATAAAGTTTGCCAAGTTTATAAGTTGCATGTTGCGCGGTGTATATAGTTGCATAGTTGCATATGGTTGCATATATTGCATATAGTTGCATCTGAAATTGTTGCAATATAGTTGCATATAGTTGCAATATAGTTTATAAGTTGCATATAGTTGCATAAGTTAGAGTATAGTTGCATATAGTTGCATTTGACCACTCACCAATATTTGAGAATATAGTTGCAATATAGTTGCAATATAAAAAATGCCTCTATTTGGGAATATGTGCACCATTAGTATGTTTTGAATAAAAAGAATGGGTTCCAAGACCTATACCATGGCCAAGGGAGGAAATAAAAGGGCCTTAGGCCTAAATAAATCTTCTTGATCTTATTGTCCATGAGCAGACAACCATATATATCCTCTCTAAGGGATATATATGGAATTTGGGTGGGATATGGTCACCATTCACAAGTTTTGGAAATAATGTATAGCAAAGAACATAAGGTGCTTAAGCCCTATTTGAATCTTATCAAGGTTGATATTTTTGATGCAGTCCTTAAACAACCACACAAAATCTATGTAGGGTATCTTTGGAACCATTGGTACATTTCATAATAAGAATAGGTCTCAAGGTGTATACCATTTTAGAAAGCAGTGCCTTAGGTCAAAATGAAGCTTCTTCACTTAAGGTCTATGAACTAACCATTGAATGATCATGTAGATAATGTTTATGGGATATTTGGCCTCGAGGTGGATTTGGACACCATTAGTATTTTTCACATCACATATGGGAGTTTGAAACTGTACCATCATCAAAGAAGAGGGAAGGAGAAAAGGGAATTAGGATTTAAATGAACCTTATGTGCTTAATGACCAAGATCAAGGCCTCTAATTTGGAATATGGGCAACATTAGTATGATTTAAATAATAATAATGGCTGTTAGGACACCATATGGGCACCATATGGGCACCATTCACAGGGTTTATGCATCATAGTTGGCTCTCAAGGCCTCTAGAAGGAACTTAGAACATTGGGAAGATATAGTTGCATTCATAAGTTATTAGGAGGATATAGTTGCATTCATAAGTTTCATTAGGAGGATATAGGTCACACATTCATAAGTTGCATATAGTTGCATATAGTTGCATAAGTCGCATATAGTTTCATAGTTGCATAAGTTGCATATAGTTGCATTGTTCCATAAAGTTGCATGTTGCATAAAGTTGTGTAAAGTTGCATAAAGTTGCGTAAGTTGCATTGTTGCATAAAGTTGCATGTTGTGTAAAGTTGCATAAAGTTGCATACAGTTGCGTAAAGTTGCATAAGTTTCATTGTTGCATAAAGTTGTATGTTTCATAAAGTTGTGTAAAGTTGCATAAGTTCCATAAAGTTGCTTAAGTTGCATAAGTTGCATATAGTTGCATAGTTGCATATAGTTGCATATTTGCATATAGTTGCATACGAAATTGTTGCAATATAGTTGCTTATAGTTGCATAAGTTGCATATAGTTGCATAAGTTGCAATATAGTTGCATAAGTTGCATATAGTTGCATAAGTTGCAATATAGTTGCATATAGTTCACTAGATGCAATATAGTTGCATTTGACCACTCACCAATATTTGAGAATATAGTTGCATTATAGTTGCGATATAGTTGCAATATGAAAAATGCCTCTATTTGGGAACATGTGCACCATTAGTATGTTGTGTAAAGTTGCATAAGTTGCATAAAGTTTCTTAAGTTGCATAAGTTGCATGTTGCATAGTTGCATATAGTTGCATAGTTTCATATAGTTGCATATTTGCATATAGTTGCATATGAAATTGTTTCAATATAGTTGCATATAGTTGCAATATAGTTGCATATAGTTGCATAAGATGCAATATAGTTACATTTGACCACTCACCAATATTTGAGAATATAGTTGCAATATAGTTGCAATATGAAAAATGACTCTATTTGGGAATATGTGCACCATTAGTATGTTTTGAATAAAAAGAATGGGTTTCAAGACCTATACCATGGCCAAGGGAGGAAATAAAGGGCCTTGGGCCCTAAATAAATCTTCTTTATCTTAATGGCCATGAATGAGGCCTCAAACCACCATACATATCCTCTCTAAGGGATATATGGAATTTGGGTGGGATATGGTCACCATTCACAAGTTTTGGGCATAATGTATGGCAAAGAACATAAGGTGCTTAGGCCCTATTTGAATCTTATCAGGGTTGATATTTGTGATGCAATCCTTAAACAACCACACAAGATCTATGTAGGGTATCTTTGGAACCATTGGTACGTTTTCATAATAAGAATAGGTCTCAAGGTGTGTACCATGGCTAGAAGAGGAAATAGGTACCACGAGACTCTAAGCAAGGTGGTTGAGCTATCCTTTAAGGCAATAGTACATT
Source organism: Picea sitchensis (assembly GCA_010110895.2). NCBI lineage: Eukaryota > Viridiplantae > Streptophyta > Pinopsida > Pinales > Pinaceae > Picea > Picea sitchensis. The sequence continues at coordinate 79,610 of SNQJ01S0057267.1, forward strand.
TTTCACCCCTTTTGTTAGGTTTAGCGTGGAAGTGTTTAATTTCCTAACACTATTGAGATGCCTTTTTCACCCTTAGGTACTTGAGTCTTTTATTTGCAGGTATGCCTCCCACAACAAGGCTCCATGTAAAAACTACTTTTTTGGCTCAAGAATGGGTTCCCATACGATTCTTAGAAAAAACAACCATGCTCTTTTCTTGGATTTCAGTTGTCATATTTGATTCAAATGGCCTTCAAACGATTAGAGCAAAGCCACTTGTACCCCATGGTTGAATTGTAGTTATGAAATGTCATGGATGTACCCCATTTCCCATCCCAACACCAATAAGTATGGGTTTTAGGGATACTTAAATTTAACAAAAAGTCTTTAAGAATAAGCTCATGGATTATTTAAATGATAATCTTGTTAGTATTAACTCGGGATAACTTTCACTTAATATTGTCCCACACAAGTAGCCAATTTTTGGCCAGTCCATTAAACATATCATTGGTTGTGTGGATGCCTGAATGAAACAACTTTAGGGCTACGAATTTGGAGGACTAAAGCAAAGGATTACCTACAATAATAATTAAAGTTGATCACCACAAGAAATATTCATTAAAAGAGAGCCTAGTTTTGAGAGAGGATTTTTTCTAGGCGAAGAAAGGTTTGATCGCTTCATTGGATTTATAGATACTTTGTACCATACAAGTGCCTAGAATCTTGACCCGGGGGGTGGGTGCAGGGTGTGGGTACCAAGTTATTTTGTTAGGAAAAGTATTGCCATGTTTTTTTTCCCAATGGAATCCCTTAACTAATGTGATTATTAAGGAGAATTTTATAAGCCTCTTTTCCCTCCATGACTCAAATCACCCACTTTGCACATAACACTTGGGTTCGAACCCTGATTATAATAATTCCCATTCCCCTAAAATCTCTAGATGTAAAACATAAAAACAAACTAGCTCGGTCAAAGCCTATCCTATAAGTTGACTTGGCGTAAATAAATTTTCAAGATGTTCTTGGGCAACCTTAGAAGGAACCTAACAATAAGAGTAGTAAACATGAGTGGTGATAACAATTTGGTATAGATTTGGAACTT